>JARHVA010006984.1:247500-260000 GCA_037957365.1 Torreya grandis
CTATGTTAAGGGGTATTTAGGGTCTATTAACATGTTTTAAATGTCTATAAATCTTATATTGAGTCTAAACCTATCCTAACACTAGTCTAGATGCATCCAACATAGGATAATGACCAAATTAAGCATGTTAGAATGAGTTTCAAGTTGGTTGGGAGATATTTGGATCATGAAACAAGAAGGAAATAATATTATACATATAAAAAAAAATTATAAACTTATAAACGTCAGATGAAGAGCTAATAAAAGTAACAAATAAAGTATAAATTTTGAAGTTACAGATTTTTGGGGAGGTTAGAAGTAATCGACAAAATTTTATATATCAACTTTCAAAGATATATAAATAAAGAGAAATTTATTATTATTTTGGATACACTCTCATACTTATGAATGCATAAATTAATTAATTCTTATTTTAAAATATATTTATTTTCTTAGGAACATCATTATTCATGTTGTAGGTTTGATAAGATAGTGCAATTATGTTATAGTTAAGGAATAGTGCAGGTACAATCAAGGAAACATTGATTTATTAATTTAAAAACAAATTCAAAATATAAAATTGTATGTAAAGGTAGATAATTGTGGAATAGACCACCTTCAAGTGAGATATTTTAAAAATTATATTAAAAACTCAAATTATTCATTTTTGAGTGCTCTCAACCTCATATTGAAACCTAAGGTTTCAAGAGCACTAACACCCCTATAACTCAAAATATAAATGTGAAAATTAGTTGAAATTTTATACATATATATTAAAGACTAAAAATACTATCACTAAAGATCTTAAAATAGCCCTTACACCAAATAACCTATGATAATTTTATGACCCCATCAGTTGGTACCATTCTCATAATTGAACTGACAAAGTCTATTAGCATGTTTTGTTGGTCATCAATCAAAATTGTCTCACCTTGCAGAGGTGGTGTTGGTAGTATATATATTCATATGTATATATATAAATATATATTTGTGTGTGTATATATATGTGTGTCTATACACACATACACATACACATACATACACATACATATACATACATATTTATGTTCAAATGGGGCATACATTGTATATCAAAATGCACAATAGTTTGTGTGTGTGTGTGTGTGTGTGTGTAGACATATATGTTATAATTGGGTTAGATGAATTGTTAGCTTGCTAATGTGATTTTGGAATAGCCTCTAAGGCCATTAAGCTTGGTTAAGCTAATTTTTAAAGATTATATTTTTAAAAAGATGCCTTGGCATGAAATTATTAACACAATTTTCAATTATTTAATGACCTTATTATTTATTGAGATTTAAATTCATATTGGTTCATAGAGTTTTGGTGTGGGGGTGTTTGGTTAGACTTGTGGCCTTTGTAGAATGTTGGATTTTAGACCACAAAGTGGTCACGAGCCTTGAGGAAAGACTATCTACTAAATGTCTATGTGGGAAAACAAAAGAAATGTTTTATTTTCCTAATTTCCAATTAATGTTGGAGTTAATTATATGTTCAAGTTTGGGAAAGAGATAGTAAATGTATGTAGGAAATTATGTTTTCTCATTATTACAAAATTGAATGTTGGGCATAACTTATCTGTTGGTCACAAAATTGGATGGGGATCAAAATATATCATGGGAAAACTATTAACTATGGTTACAAATTAGCTTAAACATCATTTTGGATCATTGACTGATGGAAATAAAAGAGATAGGGTGGAAAAGAGAATGGAGGAGAGTACAAGGTTTCAAACTTATTCTTTAGCCACCACCATGCTTGGGGGAGAATTTGGATAAATTTTAAGGGATTGTAGACCTATGTTTGGGCCACCATGTTGGGTAAATAAGAACAAGTAATGGATCAAAATTTAGGATGATGCTGGTAAAATGGCACTACTACTAATGTGGTTTTACCATGGGAGCAAGTCAAGATAAAACCTATATATTCATATTTTCAAGGCATGTGTCTTCTACCTCTAAGTTTAAGTTATGAATTTTAAACACTATGTCAATATTTTCAAGTTAATTTAAACCCTAATATGTATATTATCTTGTGAGAATAATTTTATTTATCCACTTGAGCATATGCCACATCTAGGGAAACATTGACAATTAAAGATGAAATTTTTGTATGGAAAACTCTGGTTATTGTGTTTTAAGGGAAAGCATGCTATAACCCTAGATCACTTTTGGTTTTTATCTAATTGAAATGGTTTCCTATCTAAATATGTTAAACTAATTAGAGGGTATAGTATTTGTCTAAGATGGGATTGACTTGCAAGATTATGGAAATTTTATGTTATTAATTGAAAATCAAATACCATTATTTTCCTAAGCAAGGTTGACTGTTTGTATTTAAATTCATTATGCCATAATGACTATATGGATGTAGGTAAATGGGTTTGAAGTTGATTTTTTTTAAGAATAATTTTAAATGCTTATTTTTGAAGATAAGGACTAGGATATAAAAATTTGTATGTATATATCTTTACTATCTAATGGAAACCATAGTGAAAACTCCTTAAATTTGGAAAACTAAAAATTGTTGTTATGCTCATTATGTGAAATACATTCGTACGTGGAGGTATGGTTAGAAAGTTGGCAGCAATTTGATAACACTTGTTTCAATTTAGTTTGAAACTTCATTTTGTTTATATTGGATTGTTTTCATATGGGTATTAGTAGATGCGATGGAAATAGCTCCAAAAATATAATAAAAAACTCTTTTCTACATGCTAAGAATACTTAGACTAATGATTTTAAATTATTTGTTGTTATGATCAATCTTCTCATGATTTTTTGGTTACTAGCATTAACGTAGTATTGAATTCATTGATAAGAGATGACTATAAATTATTACCATAATTTAATGAAAGGTATATGATATTACCATGCCTATATAGAAAGTTATGAGGATCATATCTTATTTCATACCTTGTTTATGCTAGTAGAGTATCATTTTAATTTAATAGATATCTTACCTAAATGTATTTTATGTTTTAGGTATGACAAGAACTAGTTCAAATATAATTTTTGTGAATCATGCTAATCATTTTTATGGATAGAAATTATATAGCATTAAGTGACTTAGAATTTTTATTATTTTTATTATGACCTCTTTTGCATAAAATGAATATCGGTTCTCCACTATGCCTCAATTAGTAACTATAACTATTAATGCAAGCTAATATAAATACTCATAAATGAATTAGAGTCTTTCCATGTTTTAATGACTAGAAAATCAGCTTGGGTTTATATTCGTCATATGTTCGTTGAGTTCATTGTGGATCTATTCTTTAGAATTTGTTTGGGTGTTCATTATCTTATTTGCCTAGAAGGTTTATATAATATCTCATTAATGATTATTCCCTTGAATAAGGATAATTGTAGTAATAGGTATTATGAGATCCCTAAAATTATTTTAATGTGTAATGAATTTTGTCTGATTTCCATGTTCTTTTTGAAATTGACTTATTAAAATAGAGTTTAATTTTTAGAATATTCTCTTGGGAGGAAAGATGCATTGCTAGCTTTATGATGACACATTTATTTTCACATTTTTAGCACAGGGATTATTATGCAAGTTGGCTCTTCTTTTAGGAAGTTTAATTTCCTATTTATCTTAATCACTTGTTTTAAATTTGTATTCACCATTTTTAACCCATGGAAGGTTTTTATTATAATGATAAATTATTTTAGTTATCATATATTATATTTAATGCCTGATTCAAACATTTGTAATTATATTATAGCACTATGGGTTCCTTGTGCATATGCCTTCTAGATTGCATACATATTTATATGTTAAACTTATTAGTCTTTGTATTCAATATTATTTCATTATACTTATAAATGACCTCCTTAAATTAAGGATTGATTATGTTATTGTTGATTAATTTTTACCCTTGATCAAAATTGGTTAACCCCTACTTTTTTTAAGTTTGTATAATTTCATTTGTGTCTTGTAGGTGTGAACTTGTAGTCTAAAACCTTTACTTATTCATATCCTACCCTTAGTCCAAAGTCCAAGCCTAAAAAAAGTTAAGTCAAGGAAATTCAACTCTATTAAATAGAATAAAACTTGGTCAAAGATTGAAAATATTCATTTTATGTCTTATTTTTATTTATAACATATTTCAATATCATTATATGCAATTTATTTGCATATTTCACTTTTAATGTGCAAAAAAGAGCTTGTAGACCCAATTTGAGGTAGATTCAAGGGCTTATATGGATGTAAAATGGAATAAGGTCAGCTCCAATTAGAGAATAAACCTTGATAAGGTCATAGGAATTTAGTGGAAGATTTTTTCTAGTGAAGATTTAGTTAGAAGTTAGAAAGGGCAGTTTCTCCTTAAATTTAGGCCCTTTAGGGCACTTGTACGACCACCACAATCTAATCTCAAACTGAAAACATGGTTTGAGAGTCTCTTCATCTCTCCAAATACATTTACACACTTAGACATGAAAGAGAGTTCAAAAAATTTATTATACAACTCATTTTCCCATTCTCTCCTCTTGGCACACAAAGAAGGCCCAACTTCAGACACTTGGTATGGAAGGTACATGTAGAGTTGAAGGGAGTGATTCTACAGGTGGAATGTAATTTAAATTTAATTTGTTTAATACTAGGATTTTGTTTTTTCTTCCCCATCCTTTATGAATAATTGCTAACAATCCAAGTATCATTTTGAAGAATTACATACAAGAGGAGTATAATTATGCATCTATTTTGAGTTTTTAGTCATCTTTAGAGCTAAGTGAGATTGATAGGGTGTCTTTAGGTTGGAATAATTCCCTCTTACTAATGTTTTAAATATCTAACATTTCACTTCTTTTGGCTTGAAGGATTGGCAAAGAAAGGTGTTAGTTTCTTGTAGTTTACAAGGTTAAATACAATTAATGTGTTTTCCAACATCCAAGAGAGCTCCATGATGGTGATGATATGTTTTTTTTTCATGCATAATGTTTATTTCCATGTTTCCATATAATGGAAAGATCAAATAGTACCATTCCAATGCCAATTGACTCATTTTTGCATGTTTCACTATCTTGTCAAGCTTAGTGAGGCTGTACCTATCCATGAGAGGTGTACAGAATTGAAAGAGGAGGATGAAATCCATATCAAGTTCATCAAATACAATAAGTAATGTTTTTAATATCCAAGTTTCAAGATTATACATAAACCACTATCACTTCAAGAGAGACCTTTTCAACTTTGGGTTCCCAGTCCCTAAAAGGTAAAAATAAAGGTCTTAGGCCTTTTTTGACTTAATGTTTTAAGAGGTAGATGGAACTTTTATCCTTATATAATTCCTTGGACTTGTACCCTTATGTGCCTAGTATGATAATGTCAAATTTTAAGGATAAATGATGAGTGGAAGAGGTACTTTGAGTCCTTTCAAAATGGCAAAAACATACTAAAACTAAGCAATCATATCTACAGGATTCTAAGGGAGTTTGGATGCTTCAACTATGTTTAGAAGTCCTAGGCCTTGTCCAATGATGGGAAACATTCCCAAATGGTAAAAATGAAATTCATAAGTAGTTGTTTTCTAGTTGGTGATGATGATATTTAAAATGACCTTTGGAGGGCATACCCTATCTATACAGTAGTGAAGATAACATAATGAGGGTAAAAGGTTTTAAATTGGTTTGTTTTTCCTTTGTTTTAAGTGAATCCAAAGGAAAATAAAGATAAGTGGGTTTAATATAAAATAAATAAATAAGGAGAGGGACTTAAATCCTCCTTTTATTTCCTAATTCACCCTAAAGCTCACCTACATGCTTCATTGAGACAACTACCATCAGGTAAAGAAGACAAAGCTAGTGAAATGAACATGATTATGATGAGATAAAGGAAGGTTTGATGGGTTTTAAGAAAAAAAACATGCTCATGACATCAATTCCACTATGATCAGTCCCATATTGATCTAGAGTGCATCTACAAGTAAAAAAAGAGAGGAAAATGACCACCTATAGCCAAGCAAATAGTGGGATAGAGATCAAGGTACTGCGAGAGGTTCCAAGGCATTATTAAGACTATAAGGAGAGTTTAATGGAAAAATAAATGATTGATGAACCTAGATAGGTTATGAAATACAAATAAAAGTATAAATCCATGACATTCTCTCTTGAAATCATCTACAAGCATAATGCTAAAACTGTCCCAACCCATACAAGTAGTGAACAAGTGGAACAAGTGGAGAAGTGCTAAGAGAGATAAAAGGTGATAGTTTTGAAAAATATTTAAAATTTCAATTTTAATAACAAAAATATAATTTTAATCACATTTTTAACATGATGGATACTCTTTAAACCCAAAATGAATCTCCTATTTTAGGACTATCTCAGTTAGGCAGGGTCATAAGCATGAAGAAGGAGCATGCGAATTTTGATGCTTAATAGAAAGGGAGAAGTTATAAAAAATGTAACATGAAATATCATTCCCAAATAAAATGTATTACATGTCCAATAAATCCAATACCATCCAATTCACCTTACACATAAGCACACTTGCCTCAGTCCATATAGATTAGCTTGTCTAAGTCTCATTCCAAATAGTAAAAAGGGGTTTTCATATGATAACAAGTTGTATAGATGTTTTTAAAGATCAAAAATAATTAATTATACATGTGAATAATTTTAAAATATCCAAAAACATGGATTTTTTCATGGAAGTTGAGGTTATAGGACAATATGGGTGAAATCATGCAAAAATAGGGTTTTTTGTGACCTTTTTGCAGAAGATTGAGTTGGTTTGGGTAGCTATACTTGGAACATAGTCAAACCATTTGGTAAAAATCATCATCAAAACATCCTATATTTTTAAAAACATTTAATTTACATGTAGGAATAGTCTTAATATCCATTTTTTTGTCTCATACCTACCTCTATCCATGCATGCAAGAAAGGGATAGAATTAGGAATATGAACTCAAACGGTACATCAAGGGGAGATATCCCCTAATATATAGATTCAATACATGATATGGATGCATAAATCCATGGAGTGTTTCTATTGTGCCACTTTAAATGAGGATAAGTTAGTCCCATTTCCTCATATGGTACATTTTTGAGTGACAATAGTTTTTGGCATGCTTGATGGGACTCTTGAGTCCATTCCTTTAGGATTTTTGGTGTTCTCCTCAAGACATCAGACTTTAGAGGAAATTTAAACAAACATCAATGGTTAATGCACGTTCATATATACTATTTGAGCATCTCAAGTATAACTATTAAAAGTGTTTCCTTATTTCATACTCTTTTTCTAAATTAAATCATGGAGAATTGTGAGTTTGACCTTGTTTTGACATAAGTTGAAGAGCTGTGTCCAACTTGGCCTCTCCCTCCTAGCTATGAGTAAGTTCTTGGACATATTTTTCATTATCATCATCAATCATACATTTTCAATGACCACCCTCATCAATTTTTTTCTCCATATAGCTCACCTAGCTCCTTTTCAAGCCATTCCATTACTATGTTTAAAATAACTCTCCTCAATTATCAAAACTATATGTTATACCTTGAAACTAGGTGTGGTTGTGGTCAAAATATTCCTATTAATTATGTAAATACTGTGAGGGAAGCCTTGAAACAAGTAAAAATGGAGTGGATTCCTATAGAGAAATCTAGTTGGCCATGGATTTCTAATGATATGCTTGATGTTTGTGGCTTGTTCTTCCATATATGAAAAGGTTGAAAAATAATGAACAACCATCATCTTGGTAGCCTAAAGGTGTCCAAAATTCCTTGTCCTTTAATAAAATCTTCTCCTCTTGGAAAGCCATAAAATAAAATAGTCAAAGAAAGTAAGATATCATGATGGAGCACACTAGTACACTTGGGGAGTATTGTGAAGAAGAAAAATTGAGTTTTAAAGGTTATCTTGAAAAGGAAATTAAATTAGGAAATCATATGTGGATGAAACCTATCATGGTAGCTAAAAGTGAGTTATCTATACCTACTCCTCCATCTTGTAATGAAGGTACCAATCTCAAAAAGGCTCTAAGTTTCGTAGATATATCATTTTCCCTTTCATCAGCCCCTTAATTTCATAGAAACACCCTTGAACCTACCTTCCCAAGATGGAGAGATGTGATGGTAGCCCATGAAGGAAGAAATAAACCATGCCTAAATGTAAAATTTTCTAGAGAAGAAAAATTTGGATACATTCAAACCACTCCCACCCCTCCTCAATAAAATTTTGAAACTACCCTCCCATCCTTTCCAACTAGACAAGTTTCCCATGCTAAAGTTGAAAGTTGTATTACCTATTGGGAATCACATTTGGCTAAAATATCCATTTTTGAAGCACCCAAGGCTAATTCCACCAAGAATTAGGATGACATCCAAATTTTAAAATTGGATGGAAGATTAGGAGGTGCTGATTGATGATATGGAGAGGTCTGCCTACAATGATGAAGGAAAAGTTGAGGGAAAGTTGGTTGAATAACTCTTTTTAAATCCCATGGAAGAAGGAGAGGTTTAAATGGCTGTACCAATTCATGATTTAGACTAATCAACTAAGGAGGACCTATGGTAGAGGTCTGAAGATATATGAAATGATTCTAATGGTTTCAAAGAGCCTACAAGTCCTATGGAACTCATCCCAAGCCATGAAAAGCAAGATATTATGACCTAAGAGGATAATATCTGGTAATTATACTTATAAATGAATATGAGGATGGTAATAGGGCTGACCTCCAAGTTGAACAAGTTTAAGGTAGAGGATAACAATCACATGTTGAAGAGCATCACCTCTAAGAAAGTCTAGCTCATTATGGATCCATATATGAAGACCTTGAACCCTTTGAAGGTCATCTTGAGTTTGTTACTACATATATCCATGGATCTACATTCACCAACTCCTAAGAAGATAATGAACAATAAACATGTCCACATGGTCATGATATGATCCCATTTGAAGAATTTGAAGACATTGTGACCATTGAGAAGGATGGTGGAACCATTCAAAGAGAAATTGGTTCACAAAAAGTTGTCCTATGTCCAAGTATGTTATTTTTTCATGAAGAATAAATAAGAAAAAAATATGAGACTTGATTCAAGGTTTAAGAGGACATGATCTATTCTAGAAATCTATGGGAGATGGCTCCATTAGATGAAGTACAAAGACAAGGAATAAAAAAAAGGTAAGAGTCATCAATCATCCCATCGAAAAGGAAGAAAGCTTGGAATCCTCACTCATATAGCGAGTAATTATACTTTAGTTACTTTTATTTTTATCCAAGAAGGAAGGTATGAGCAAGGTGAAATATACATATTTATTTCCTTTCTATTGTGTGTGTTTCCCTAAGTGCTTAGTAGCACAAGTGTGTCTTTATATTATTTATTTTGTGCCTTGTGTGTGTCAATTCATTTTGTGTTTAATGTAAATATTGATCTAATTGATCTCTTTAAATCCTATTCTTAATGTTTGTCAAGCACATTCTTACCCCATATGCCCAATGGATAGGATAAGGCTAGTAGTCTTTAACATAGACAAGCATGTTACCCCTATGAGTTGTCAAAAATGTCAATCAATTTTGACCCTTGATCAAAATTATTCAACCCCTATTTTTTATAACTTTGTAGAAGTTCATTCATGTCTTATAGGGGTGTACTTGTAGTCTAAAACATTTACTTACTCTAACCTACCCTTGGTCCAAAGTCTAGGCCTGAAACTAGTTAAGTCAAGGAAAGTCAACTCTAGTCAAACTTGGTCAAATAATGGAAATATGAATTTTATGTCCTATTTTGATTTATAACATGTTTTAATATAATTTTATGCAATTTATTTGCATATCTCACTCTTAATGTGAAAAAAAGTGCTTGTGGGCGCACTTTGAGATAGATTCAAGGGCTTGTACAGATGGCAGGTGGCATAAGGTCAGTTCCAGGTAGCGGATAAACATGAAAAAGGCTATAGGAAGTTAGTGGTAGGTTATGGTAGGCCAATATTTAGTTATAAGTCTGAAAGGGTAGTTTCTC
Organism: Torreya grandis; assembly: GCA_037957365.1. NCBI lineage: Eukaryota > Viridiplantae > Streptophyta > Pinopsida > Cupressales > Taxaceae > Torreya > Torreya grandis. Next base: position 257,471 of record JARHVA010006984.1, read on the forward strand.
CTTAAATTTAGGCCCTTTTGGGTTCTTCTACGGCCACCAACATCTGATCTCTGGCTAAAAATGTGGGTGGAGATTCAATTAATCTCCACACATCCATTTCCACACTCATACTTTAATTAGAGTTAAAAAAATTTCTTTTGAAAATCATTTTCCCATTCTATCCTCATGGCACACAAAGAAGGTTCAACTTCAGACACTTGGTATAAAAGGTACAGGCAAAGTTGGAGGGAGTGCTTCTACAAGTGGATTTTAATCTAAATTTAATTCATTTTAATAATAGGATTTTGTTTTTTGTTTCTCTCTCCTTTATGAACAATCACTAACAATCCAATAATCTTCTTAAGGAATTACATACAAGAGGGGTATAATTATTCATCTATTTTGAGTCTTCAGTGATCCTTGGAGCTGAGTGAGATTGATAGGGTATAACTAGGTTGGAATAAGGCCATCTTACTAATTTTTCAAATATCTAACATTTCACTTCTTTGTGCTTAAAGGATTGGAAAAGAAAGGTGCTAGTTTCTTGAAGTTTACAAGGTTAAATGTAATTAATGTGTTTTCCAACATCCAAGAGAGCTCCATGATGGTGATATTTTCATGCATAATGGTTATTTCCATGTTTCCATATAAAGGAAAGATCAACTAGTACCATTCCAAGGCCAATTGATTCATTTTTTCATGTTTCACTGTCTTGTCAAGCTCAGCCAGATTGTACCTATCGATGAGAGGTGTATATAATTGAAAAAGGATGGAAGGATAGGGTGAAATACATATAAATTTCATCAAATAAAATATTTCATGTTTTTCATAGCCAAGTTCCAAGATGATACATAAACCACTATCACTTCAAGAGAGACCTTTTCAACTTTGGGTTCCCAGTCACTAAAAGGCAAAAATAGAGGTCCTAGGCCTTTTTTGACTTAACATTTGAAGTGTTATATGGATATTTTATCCTATATAATGATTTTTAATTTCACAATTATGTTTCTAGTATGACCATGTCAAATTTTAAGGCTAAATTATGAGTGAAAGAGGTACTTTGAGTCCTTACAAAATAACAAAAACACACTGAAACTAAGTACTCATATCTACAAGATTCTAAGGGAGTTTGGATACTTGCATTATGTGTAGAAGTAATATGAATTTTAAAATGATGGGAAACATTCCCAAATGGTAAAAATAACATTACTAAGTAGTTGTTTGCCAATGGGTGATGATGATATTTGAAATGACCTTTGGAGGTCATACCCTATCCATACAGCAAGGGAGAGAGGGTAGTGAGGGTAAAAGGTTTTAAATTAGTTGGTTTTCCCTTTGTTTTAAGTAAATCCAAAGGAAAATCAAGATAATTTGGATTAATAGTAACAAAATAAATAAGTATAGGGACCTAAATCCTCCCTTTATTCCCTAATTCACCCTAAAGCTCACCTATAGGCTTGACTAAGATAAGTACCTTCAGACAGAGAAGGTAAAGCTAGTGAAATGAGCATGATCATGATGAGATAAAGGAATTTTTTATGGTTTATAATAAAAAAAACACCCTCATGACATAAATTCTACTATGATCAGGCCCACCTTAATCTAAAGGGCATCTACAAGCAAAAAATGAGAGGAAAATGACCACCTATAGCCAAGTAAATAGTGGGATGGAGATCAAGGTACTTGGAGAGGTTTCAAGGCATTTTGATGACTAAAAGGAGTGGTTAATGAAAAAATAGATGATTTATAAACCTATATTAGTAATTAAGTTCAAATTAAAGGCAAAATTCATGACATTCTCTATCAAAATCATTTACAAGCATAACTCTAAAACCATCCTAGCCCATACAGGCAGTGAACAAATGGAGAAGTGCTAAGAGAGAATAAAGGTGATAGGTTTGAAACATATTGAAATTATACATGGGAGTGATATAATTATAATTTGAAGAATTTTTTTAACATGATGGATAATATTTACACCCAAAAATAATCCCCTATTTTAGGACTGTCTCAGTTAGGCAGGGTCATAAGCATGAAGGATCATGTGAATTCTGATGCCTAAGAGAAAGGGAGAAGTTATAAAAAATGCAATATGAAATATAATTCAAAAAAAAAATTATTTTATGTCCAATACATCCTAAACCATCTAAGTCACCTTTCACATAAACACACTTGCCTCAGTCCATATAGATTTGCTTGTCTAGGTCTCATTTTAAAGAGCAAAAAGGGGTTTTCATATGCAAACATAATAATAATATAAAAATATTCCAAAAAATGGATATTTTCATGGAAGTTAAGGTTATAGGCCAGTATGGGTGAAATCAAGCAAAAATAACATTTTTTTTTACCTTTTTTGCAAAGATTGAGTTGTTTTGGGTAACTAGACTTGGAATCTAGTCAAATTTTTTTTGTAAAAATGATAATAATTACCTATTATATATTATAAAACATTTAATTGTCATGGAATAATAGGAATAATACCCACTATTTTGTCTCAGACCTACCTCAGTCCATGCATGCAAGAAATAGACCAGTTTTGGTAAATCTTAGA
>JARHVA010006984.1:265000-282500 GCA_037957365.1 Torreya grandis
CTTATGTGATCATAAGGTTCTATGTTCATAGTCTTATGTTTGGTCACCTTGGTAGTAGATCAATGTTAACTACTCATGGAACTTAAAATGTTGTATGGCATAGTCCAAAGCTTGTCTTGATGGTACCATTGATTCACCTTTAGGAATCATTACACTTATTATGGTACCTAACTTTGTCAAGATGATATGATTAATAATATCTAGTATGATGACTCACTGTCATGATAAATATTATCTTGGGCTAGTAACCTGGTTAAGGATGTTTGAGGATTTTAGTCAACCTTCTTACCTCATGAGTTTCCAAGTCATAACCATATAGGGTTATCATATGATTGTATTGGACTAAGGATCTTTAGGTGGTTTTATGTCCAAATTGAGTTCCTTTAAAGGTTTGAAGGTTATTAGTGTGGGATTGTACACTAACATCCCTTGAATGGTGTTTTACCCTTTAGACAACCCCTTTCTCTATGGAATCCTCTAGTGATATTCATCCTTACTTAAGTATATCATTGACCCAATCATTTATGGGTTGTCTTCTCATATTGTATACTACCATGATGATTGCATCATGCATTTTAAATTTGTGGAGTAGGTTCTATACATGGTTCTATTGTGTACTCTATTAGTAATTCTCAAAACAAAATTAGAGTTGTTTCATCTGGTATTATAGCTTGTGTTTTGAGTATTTTGGAGAATAATATTTATTTTCTCTCACTTCTTGGAAGTTAAGATAAATTTTAATTCATTTTAAAAATGAAATAAGTTGTAATTTCTATTGGGTTACTACCAATTTCTACTCCAAGTGAGGTTTGTAAATCACAATGTGCCTAATATGTTATCCTATAATTTAAAAATAAAGGATAAGGTCAGATCAGATGGTGCTCGTGTTGAGTAAACCTCAGGGTTGGGTGCCTAAAAAAAAATAAGAAGTCCTCATTAGGGTTTTAATAGTGTGTGAAGCTATTCAAGGTATGTTTATAAGTAGGAACATGTGTTGAGAAATCCTAAGAGTGTTTCCTTAAGAATTGCCCTAATCTATAATTGATTAGGAAAATAGGCATAGACTATAGGTGAGAGTTTTGATTTTGGTTGACCAAGTATCAAGGAACTCAAGAGGTTTCCACAACTTACTTATAAGGGTGTAAAATTTGATGACGTATATGATGCATGAATGTGTACACACATGAGCATATCAACCTAAAAAGTGTGATAGCTATTGTGTTTGAGTTGATGTTGTTTGTATGACACTAGGATGATGGAAATATAATTTTTCCCATGATGTCTATTTCTCTCTACCTTATCTTTGGTTGGGTAAACCCTTCTTGGTTTCAATTGCATTTGGGCAAGCCTCACTTGTTGACCATTATCTTGTATGGGCAAGCCAATGGGGGATAAGTGGTAAAGGCTTCGATTTTATTATAAAGGGAAATAATGTCCAATATAACCAAGGTTTTAACTCTAACCTAGAGAGATAGATTAGGTATGGGGAACTAGTCTTCTTGGATAAATTAGTCAAGTTTGTACTTTCCACTAGTTAGGGGAATGTATTGAGCTTTGAGGAGCTATAAAACATGAATGGTGGTGATAACCATTGCTAGCCTTATAGGTAAGACTATTGTAATTTATTTCTTAGTTAACCAAATATCTGATTGAGTTTGTTGAAAAGAGTTTAATGATGTTGGAATTAAGGAACTAGCATGCCACTTATAAGTTGTATGGTTGTAAGTGGAGTAAGACTGTATCCATGGGTTTAAGATGCTCTTATTTTTACAAGTCCATTCCAAGGCAAGTTCACCTTTGGTGAGATATGATGATAAACCTTGGTGAAGGTATGTGTAATTGTTGCATATATGCAACTATTTTATTTACAGCTATGTTTATATCAATTTGGTTGATTGATTTATGTCATGCTAGAGATATGAAACATAAACATCCTTATAAGGCATTGTTATATCCTCTATGGTTTGGTATAAACATCAAAGGGATTCACCTTATTTACTCTTTTTTTTTTGGCTCTCACTATGAATAAATTATGAGTTTATGTAGATGTAATCTATGAGTACTAAGGCAAACAATTGTGAATTATTTCTTGGCTTGTGTTTTACTACATCTAATGTGTTGTATCAGGTAAATAAATTGTTGATTATTATGTTTAATATATGGTAACAATGTTTTGTTCCAAGTAATGGAATTATAAGCTAAGTTTGGATAGGGTTTTGCATTGGAAACTCTAATAGCGTTGGTTGATTGCAACCATCATAACATAAAAGTGAATAAGTATTATGCTTCATAATACAAAGGTGCTACAAATATTTGTATTAAACTGAATCTAAACATGGTTTTCTATGTGCATTTGGCCCTTCAAGTTGACAAAATGAGCTCATGGTTTTGTCACTCAAGGGGAAAGAAGATAGTGAGTGCATGGATATATTTTGATTCCATGATGTGGTTATTTTGATCATGGGTATGTTTTAATCTGATAAGGTGGTGGTGATGCCCCTATTTATGTTTCACATCTATGTGATAATTATTTGATTTTGGTTTGAGTTTTGGCATCTATGAGGATGTCATGATGTTCATGTATATATATGTTTTACATTCATGAGGATGTCTTTTATGATTGTATCTATATTATGGTTGTGGAAATTATGATTTCCATAATGATGAAGTAATATTCATATGGATCCTTAGCTAAGTTCATCCTTTCCTTGAGATTATGTTGGATTAAAGTAAGCATTACTAGTTAACCTTTGATTTTTTGACACAATTCAATTAGAAGGATAATGATAGAGCTTGTTTTTGGAATCATGAGACCATGTTTGGTGGTCATAGGTGGCTTGTATAGAAGGGTCATCTTATGATGATTGAGTTATAATAATCCTGGGAGGTCCAAAAATATAACTTAATCTTGTGGGGTCTAGAGGGTTAATATTACTTACTTGCTTGGGAGAGTGAGGAGGCTTTGGGGATCTCTTATTATTAATGGGTAGTGTGAGCCATCTAACTGATAAGGTATGAAATTTGTTGGTAACCTTCCAAGATTCATAGATGTAGATTTATGGGATATGTTGGAATACACTCTTCCTTAAAAGAAGGTGTTGGTGGACTTGAGATCCTTGAAAGTGAGCATGATGTTATATGCTAGATATTTATGTCATCTTGGATGAAATTTTGACATCAGGTAGACCGATGAAGATCATGGACCATTATACTTCACTTATCAATGTGTTTAAGTGGTGTGATGTGAAAAAAAAATCTTAGCATAATTTACTAAACCTCTAGATCCTCATGTGTGTCATTGCATTATGTTTTCCTTTAGTGCATGTAAACTATTGTATGTGGATATATTTTACATTTTGATTATTTAATTAATCAAGTAAAATTATAATGTCTTTGTTTTGTGAGAATGTAATTATATTGTGAACCTCCATGTTACCCATTGATATCAATATTATTTATGTATACGATTTGATGTGATCATGAATCACTTTATGATGTAATTCTCCTTCCTAAATTAGCCTCTATTAACTAAAAAATATATGCCAAGGTATAGTGAATGTGTTTTTTAGTGTGATTGTACATCACTGCTCTAGCATTGGAATTTGATGAAATTATGAGGTTTAGGGTGAAGACAACACCATAGCCATGATGATCAGACTAGGTATGGGATAGGGAGTGGAGTCTCACATAGGTTGAAAACCCACTTCTCCCCTTTTCATGAAGTAGCCATCTAATTCATTCATGTTGTGCACCATAAGTACCAGAGGATAGATTTGGGATATTCATACATAAGGGTTAATTTTTAGATTGAGTGTTCCTTTAATGACTTCTTTAAGGTTGTTGTAAAAAAAACCTTGTGAAATTTATTTATGTAGCCTTGTAAAAGCATTATTTGGTTCGAGAAATTGATTTTCTATGAAAAATCAGCAAGACTAGATTTTTTGAAATACAAGCACGTATTGACTTGTAAAGTTAAGCATTATATGAATGAGTTAATGATTGAATTACCTAAAAATAATGTTCTAAAATGAATATTCTGAGTTATTAACATGTGTTGACTAATAAGTGCAACCATGTGGTGTGTAATGTATTGTTTGTATATACCTGATATTATTTTTTTGAAATGAATATTTTTGATTGTTTAAGCATGGCTAAATTACATACTAATTTTATGATCAGGTGGAAAAATGTTAAGTCTTGATCAGGTAGATTTTAAATTTTTTAATTAATTTTTTATGATTCTATGAGTAAAGTGTAGTGAGATGGTGGGATTTTAATCCCTATAACCATCATGTGAGGTCACAAATTTGTGTAAATCATGTGGAAAACCTTGGGGTTACATTTAAATTCCTAGTATAGCTTCTCCAATGTTAAGTGTGGTTGGCATGGTATGTTGCACTAACCCATAAATAGTGAATGGTGAAAGTTAAGTAACCATGGTTTGATATATCTATATTCTTGTTGATATTTTGTGATGAATATTATTAAGAAGGTATACATGCACAACACATGTTCTGGGGACCATAGTAGTATGGTTTAAATTGTGAATTTCATTCTATAATGAATGGAATAAGTTATGTCTAAAGCATACTTAAGTGGTGGAAATACCATGTACTTGTATTATTATGTCATTTTTTTGTATTTTATAGAAATAATATAAGTTATGAGTATACTTTTATACATACATAAATCCTTGGATTTGAGGTGTTTTCTTCCCACAATATATAACTTTAAAATATTGTGGGAAGACAACACCTCAAGTCTAAGAATTTATTGAAAGTTTGTTGGATTGCTTTTGGAAAACTATTGTTTGAAGTTGTTGATTTATGTGATAATAATTACTTAAAATGAGGAAGGTTCTATCAAAAACTATTTTAATATTAAAGAGTTTGGTCATGAAATGGTGACTAAAATGAAAATTATTGAATATATTGATTTTATATGAGGTTATATCTATAAATTATGGCTTAAGGAGAAATGAAAAACTATTTTGTTGTTAACTATGGAAGTAATTATGGTAGCTATAGCCTATAATGCATATTTTAGGTTAAATTAACTGATTATCTAGCCACATAAGTGGTTGGAAATCAAGAAAAATTTAGTGGTATTGCATTAAAATTAGCAGTTCACAGATAAAATTGCCAAGGTAAAGCAAGATTAAGCTGGAAAAACTTATTGCTATAGGTGTTAATATTTTATTTAGTAATACCAAGGCCTTGTGAGGCAAACAATCTAATTTATATACATTAAATTCCATCATTTCAAATTTTCATGGATGGTATAGGTGTGTTCATCACCTCATCTAGCTCACCTTGTCCTTACAAAGGAAACCAAGTCAAGTTGAAAGGATGATTTTATAGCCTAGTTAAATGAAGAGAATGATTGTCCTGGAGGTAGCATATAGATTTCAATAAGGTAAGTTTGTGTGTTTACTCATGATGTGAGTTTTATAAATATAATGGTTATGCCAAGATGGTAAGTGTATGATAATATTTATTTTTTTGCTATTAGACTACACAAGTATCTAGTATGAATTACTATTATGTTGATAATAATTGTTAAAGTTTATTAATTTGGTTATTCTATTCCTGAGTTATCTATTGAATTATTATAAAGGGTAAATATTATGTGAAAAGAGTATTAAAACCTCTTTTAAGTTTAGCATGATTTTTCATTTTGTATTTATCACCAAGATGGCTCCTCTTTAAAGAGGGAAGGATGTAATGACCCCACCAATTGACATCATCCTCATAACCAAATTAACAAAGTCCAAAAATGTGTTTTATTGGTCATTAGTCAAAATTATCTTACCTTATAGAGGTAGTGTTGGTAGTATATATACATATTCATAGGTAGATACACACCCACATTTATGCTCAAATGGGGCATATATTGTATGTCAGAATGCACAATAGTTCATGTATGTATATATATGTATGTGTGTGTGTGTGTGTGTGTGTGTGTGTGTGTGTGTATATATATATATATATATATATATTTATTTATACACACACACACACACACATTCTAATGGGTTTGTTGAAATTTTAACTTGCCTATGTGATTTTGGAATAGTCGTCAAGGCCCTTAAAATTTCTCAATCTAATTATTAAAGATTATATGTTTAAATTTATGCCTTGGCATGAATTAATTAAAGGAATTTTTAATTATTTAATAACTTTGTTATTTATTGAGGTTTAAACACATATTGGTTCATAGATGTTTAGCATGGAGGTGTTTGGTTAGACTTATGGCCTTTGTAGAATGTTGGATTTTATACCACAAAGTAGTCATGAGCCTTGAGGAAAGGTTGTCTACTAAATGCCTATGTGGGAAAATAAAGGAAACATTGCATTCCCATAACTACTAATTAAATTTGGAGTTTGACGTATGCTCAGGTTTGGGAAAGAAATAGTAAATGTATATTAGAAACTATGTTTTCTCCTTATTACAAAATTGAATGTTGGACATAGCTTATCCCTTGGACAAAAACTTGGTTGGGGATTAAAATAAAATATGGTGTGACTATTTATTAGGGTTAGGAATTAGCTTGTCCCTCATTTAAGACCATTTATTGCTAGAAAGAAAAGAGATAGGGTGGTGAAGAGAATGGATGAGAGTGCAAGGTTTCAAACCTTTGCTTTGGCTACCACCATGCTTGAGTGAAAGTTTGGAGAAATTTTAAGGGATTGTAGACATGCATTTTAGCTTCCATGTTGGGCTAAAAAGAATAATAAGTAACATAGTATACTGTATTATGGTTTTGATAGAATGGAATTCATACTGGTGTGGCACCACCATGGGATCAAGTCAAGATAAAAACCCTGTATTCATATTTTTGAGGCATGTGTCTTCTCCCTCTAAGTTAAATTTCTAAATTTTAAACCCTATGTCAATATCTATAAGTTAATTTTAGCCTTGATAGGATTATTATCTTATGAGAATAATTTTATTATTCCAACTGAGCATATGCCATGGCTAGGCAAACATTAAGGATTATAGATGAAAATTTTATATGGAAAATGCTAGCTATTATGTTTTAAGGGAAAACAAGGTATGACACTGGATCATTTATAGTTTTTCTCTAATTGAAATGGCTACCTATCTAAATATGTTAAACTATTTAGAGGGTATAGTTTTTATCTAAGACGGGATTGACTTGCATGATTGTGGAAATTTTATGTTATTAATTGGTAATCAAGTACCCTTGTTCTTCTTAGCAAGGTTGACTATTTGTATTTGAATTCATTGTTTCATATGACTATATGGATATAAATCCATTTGAGGTTTATTTATTTCTTAGAATCATTTTAAATGCTCAATGTTCAAGCTAAAGACTAGGATCTAAAAATTTGTATGTATATTCCTTCACTATGTGCTAGAAGCTATAATGAAACCTCCTCAAATTTAGATAACTTAAAATTGTTGTTATGCTCATTAAATTCATAAGTGGAGCTATGGTTGGAAAGTTGTCTATGATTTACTAACACTTGTTTCAATTTAACATAAAAGTTCATTTTGCTTATATTGGATTGTTCTCATATGGGTAGTAGTAGATGTGATGGAAATAGCTCCAAAAATATAAAATTAACCTCTTTTATACATGCTTAGAATACTTTGATTATTGAGTTTAAATTATTTGTTGTTATGATCAATCTTCTCATGATTTCATGGAGGAGGTGGCTAGAAATTCTTACCATACTTTGATGAAAGGTATATGATATTACCATGCCTATACATATTGTTATGAGGATCATATCTTATTTCATACATTATTTATGTTGGTAGCATATCATTTTACTTTAGTATATATCTTACCTAAATGTATTTTTTGTTTGAGGTATGACAAGAACTAGTTTAGATATAATTAATATGAATCATGCTAATCATGTTTATGGCTGGAAATTATATAGCATTAAGTGACTTCGCATTTTGTGTTATTGTTATTATGATATCTTTTACATAAAATGAATATAGGTTGTCTATTATGCCTCAAATTTAACTATAACCATGAACACAAGATAATATAAATACTCTTAAATGAATTAGAGTTTTTCCATGTTTTAATGATTGGAAAATTAGCTTGAGTTTATATTCATCATATGTTGGCTAAGTTCATTATGGATATATTATTTATAATTTGTTTGGATGTTCATTATCTTGTTTTCCTAGATAGTCTATTTAATAGCTCATTATTGATTCTTCCCTTGAATAAGGATAATTGTAGAAGTAGGTATTATGGGCTACTCAAATTATTTTATGTGTAATGAAGTTTGCCTGATTTCCATGTTATTTTTGAACTTGACTTATTAAGAAAGGATTTAAATTTCAAAATTTTCTCTTTGGAGGAAAGGTGAATTGACATCTTTATTTTGACATATTTATTTTCACTCTTTTAGTGCAATGATTATTATGAAATTTGGTTCTTATTTTAGGAAGTTCAATCTCATGTTTATCTTTATCACTTACTCAAGTGTTGTATTTTCCATTGTTAATCCATGGGGGGTTTTGGGTTGATATAGTTTCTGGTTATGTTTATTGTAATTCTAAATTATTATAGTTGGAATATATTATATTGAATGCTTGATTCAAACATTTACACTTGTATGATAGTACAATGGGCTCAATGTGACATTCCTTATATATATATTCTTAATATTTTGAACACTTATTGCTTAATCAATCAAGTGTATAGATTATTTTCACATATGTATACATACATGTTGATAATAAGGCCACATCATGTTAATAAGTGCTAAAATTTTATATTGTAGATGCACTATGATATGGATTTGTGGAAACCTATTTATGACCTTATTTTTAGTGGTTATATTTCCACTTTTTAATTCTAAATCTAACTTAATGGATGTCTTTGTCACATTATACTACCCTTTCTAATATTAAATAATGTTAAAAACATATTCTATTTGATGGTGTCTATGTCAAGGATTAGTAATTTGGTAAATCAATTAATCCATCATTATTGACTTATAAAGGTGTGAATTCAGTCATGATTAATGGTTGTGAGAATGACTTATGAGTTGAATCCATAGTCAATTTGAAAGTTAATAAATGGGTTATCCTTAACTTGGGATTAAATGAGATTAATCATAATAAATGTTTTTTAACTAGAATTTCGGATTGATACTCCAATGCTCAATGTGATTATAAATTGGTACATTACCCCTTGGATTGCATGGTTGGATATGTGCAAGTAATGCATTATTCAATAACTAGCTATTCATTAATATATCCCATAAATGTCTTAATTTATGTTATTATAATTAACCTGATCATTGAATTATCACTTAAATAAGTCATTGCTATTAATTTAAGGAGTTGGAATGAACTATTAGTGTGAGAAAATATGGTCAAGAAATTATAAACATGATTTGACTGGGTGCCATTATTAATGTTAATCCATCATAACAACTAGTAATTACCTCAAAGCAGGTAATAATCCCATGTGGATGAGTCCTTATTTGTATAACATGACTATTAAGGCTGATATGATATTTTTATGAATATTAACTATTCCTTGGTGGTTGCCAAGTGTTCATGTTGGTAGTTAAGAGTATGGATATCTGATGCCATGATAACCATTTTAATTTTTTTAGGGCCATATGTGGTAGAATGGAATTTACCAAGTGATGGAACATGGGTATAATAACCCCTAATATTGTGGATTATGGCATCACTATATAATGGGGTAAAACCTAATTTGGTCCTCATTTATGTGATCATAAAGTTCTATATTCATAGTCTTATGTTGGGTCACCTTGGTATCAGATTGATGTTAGCTACTTGTGGACCTTAAAATGTTGTAAGGATGGCATAAGCCAAAGTTTGTCTTGATGATACCATTGGTTTATCTTCTAGAATTATTAAACCTATTATGGTACCTCCCTTTATCAAGATGACATGATTAATAATAGCTAATATGATGACTTGCTATCATGATAAATCTTACCCTGCATTGGTAACTTGGTTAAGGATATTTGAGGATTTGAGTGAACCTTATTACCTCATGAATTTCCAAGTCATAACCATATAGGGTTATAATATGCTTAATAAGTGCTAAAATTTTATATCGTAGATGCACTATGATATGGATTTGTGGAAACCTATTTATGACCTTATTTTTAGTGGTTATATTTCCACTTTTTAATTCTAAATCTAACTTAATGGATGTCTTTGTCACATTATACTACCCTTTCTAATATTAAATAATGTTAAAAACATATTCTATTTGATGGTGTCTATGTCAAGGATTAGTAATTTGGTAAATCAATTAATCCATCATTATTGACTTATAAAGGTGTGAATTCAGCCATGATTAATGGTTGTGAGTATGACTTATGAGTTGAATCCATAGTCAATTTGAAAGTTAATAAATGGGTTATCCTTAACTTGGGATTAAATGAGATTAATCATAATAAATGGTTGTTAACTAGAATTTTGGATTGATACTCCAATGCTCAATGTGATTATACATTGGTACATTACCCCTTGGATTGCATGGTTGGATATGTGCAAGTAATGCATTATGTGATAACTAGCTATTCATTAATATATCCCATAAATGTCTTAATTTATGTTATTATAATTAACCTGATCATTGAATTATCACTTAAATAAGTCATTGTTATTGATTTAAGGAGTTGGAATGAACTATTAGTGCGAGAAAATATGGTCAGGAAATTATAAACATGATTTGACTGGGTGCCATTATTAATGTTAATCCATCATAACAACTAGTAATTATCTCAAAGTAGGTAATAATCCCATGTGGATGAGTCCTTGTTTGTATAACATGACTATTAAGGCTGATATGATATTTTTATGAATATTAACTATTCCTTGGTGGTTGCCAAGTGTTCATGTTGGTAGTTTAAAGTATGGATATCTGATGCAATGATAACCATTTTAATTTTTTTAGGTCCATATGTGGTAGAATGTAATTTACCAAGTGATGGAACATGGGTATAATAACCCCTAATATTGTGGATTATGGCATCACTATATAATGGGGTAAAACCTAATTTGGTCCTCATTTATGTGATCATAAAGTTCTATATTCATAGTCTTATGTTGGGTCACCTTGGTATCAGATTGACGTTAGCTACTTGTGGACCTTAAAATGTTGTAAGGATGGCATAAGCCAAAGTTTGTCTTGATGATACCATTGGTTTATCTTTCAGAATTATTACACATATTATGGTACCTCCCTTTATCAAGATGACATGATTAATAATAGCTAATATGATGACTTGCTATCATGATAAATCTTACCCTGCATTGGTAACTTGGTTAAGGATATTTGAGGATTTGAGTGAACCTTATTACCTCATGAATTTCCATGTCATAACCATATAGGGTTATAATATTCTTGTACTTGGCTAAGGATCCCTAGGTGGTTCAATTGGGAAATTGAGTTCCTTTTAAGGTCTGAAGGTTATTAGTGTGGGCCTACACACTAATACCCCCCAAATGGTGTTTTACCCTTTAGATAACCCCTTTCTCTATGGAATCCTCTAGCGATGGTCATAATCACTTAAATATCTCATAAAACCTATCTATTTATGGATTGTTTTCTCATCGTTTACAATATTGTGATGACTACATCATGCATGGTAAGTTTGTGTAGTGGGTTCTACACATGGCTCTATTGTGTACACTGTTAGTAATTCCTAATTTTTTTTGGTTGTTTCAATAAAGTGTGTCTCAAGTATGAAAAAGTAGATATGATAGATCAATAAATATATATAGATGAAGGAAGATGGAGGTGCATATAACTCCATCATGACTTTTACAAGATTCTTAGTGTGTGTTAAAAAACCCTAATCCTCAAAAGGTGAAGGAAAGTGTGTGAGCTATGGGGGTAGGATTTAATTTTACAATTAATTCAAAGAATCCTAATAAAGGACAAAAAAGGTGAGAGACACCTTATAAATTTAGGATAAAGTGAATTTGTAAGAGTAATAAATGCACATATAAAAAAAACTTATGAAAAGCCTAAAGGACTAAAGTAAACCAAAATAAAGTTAATCTTCAAATATATCATAAAAAATATTTATTTATTCACTTTTCTAATGGTATGTATCTATGTATATTGAGAGATAAAAAATACCAACTATTTTATTTGTCATGAAATTGAACATCATGATATTCATGCTGGTAAGCATTTACATATAATTATTTATCATTAAATTTTGACCTCATAATTGACATATAGAAAAAACTAAAATTTTACTTTCCATTTCTTATAAGATTAATATATCTATCACACTAAATATAAAACTTCACTTAGGTTATCTTGGATGAGGAAAACAACAATGCTTAATGATTTTTGTTTGTTTATGACTAGTATATGAGAAAATATTCAAATTTTTACTATATATGTATTGTAATTCTTATTATTTTTCAATTATAAGAGTAAAAATACTTGAAATAAGTATTATAAAAATTGGGTGGAACTACTATCATTATATTTATGGTTTACTTATAATTAGTATAATAATTGAAAAAATAATTAGTATGATAATAAGGAGTATATCTTATGGTTGTGTTCTATTTTCTAGCTAGAACCACATGTAGTTGGGACTACTTTTACATAAAGTAAATAGTTTGAATTATCAAATGTGTTTATATCATAGATTCTAAAATTTAATTTTAATGTCAATCAACACTAAAAAATCAAACCCATATACTTACTGAGGTAAAAATAGGGTTAACAATTTTTGAATGTAACTTTCATTATATTTATGAAAAATAACATCTAGTGTTGATAACATTATAGGATGTAGCGTAAAAGTGTTAAATAATGTCAAAAACATAAGTGCTTATAGTGTGGGTTAATTTTTTACATAAAAAATAGGTATAATACCTTAATAAATAATTTATATGGTGTGACCTCATATTTATTTTTTATTTAAAAAACTAAAACTTGATATATTATAATATATTTTTCTATTAAACTTACAATAACATGAAAAGGTGTTATACCTAGTAGTAGACACATACTATATGTAGGGTGAATAGGGTCAAAAATATAAATATCTTATAATATTTTTGATATAAGGAATTTGTGTTTAATTTATTTTCTCAACACTTCAATCCAAATTTTGGATCATCTTTAGAAAACATCCTATAATATATTAAAATGGATAATAATACACTATATATAAAATACATATAATTTTTTCACTATAAAGTGGGGTGGAAACTATATAAATAATTATTTTTTAAAGGGGATCAAAGATATAAGTAAGAAATCTATGAAAACAATTGGTAAACAAAGATGATATATTCCAATATTTAAAAGTGGTAAAATAAATATAGATAAATTATATTTTGTGTTAATCAAGAGGCATATAAAAAAATGGTTTTAACCAAGAGGTATCTAAACTAAGGGTCATAACCAAGATGTACTAAACTATAAATTCAATAGCATACAAAGGAAGCATTATGTAAGCTAGGAATGAATAAAATAAAAAACATACTACTCTAGTATATGCATATAAATAAAATTAAAATAATATATTAGATATAGGAATACTTACCTTGAGTCTATTTTTGGTGCATCAAATCCACCTTGGCTCTAGTGGCACTTTATGAGAGATGTTATATGTGAAGATTTGAAAGGTAAGGATCAAGACCTAAGTATCCTTAGTTTGGGACTCAAAATTATAGGTTTTATTTTATGTTTAAACTTCCTTCTCAATATACATTTTACAAACATGGACATCCACAAGTATAATATCTTATAATCTAATTCCTCTTTTTCCACTAAAGGCAAGTTTGGACACAAAATAGAGCACAATGGTATGGGTTTCATATAAAAATGATATATATGATCCTTATATATATGGATCCACTCATAAAATTTACTTATAAAATATGTTTATTAGATAATTTATGATTTATACAATTCAATGATTATGAATGAAAAATAATATTATGTCAGCCATGTCTAGTTACTATAGAAAGGCAAACAATTTTATCAAATGGGGCTGATATAATTAGAAAGATAAATAATAAGTAAAATACATTTTTTTTATATGGTTTATATATGTTTAAAATATAATGAACAAACATAACTAAATTGACATGGGTGAGTTAGTTAAGGAAAGACCTGAAATGAGGTAAAAAGTAGGGAAAAGAACATAAAAAAAAAAGATAAAATGACTAGATAGAAATATAATGACTATAAATGTGTATAATATTTTATCATATAATAATAATATATCATAAATTATAATGATATATCCTAAACATAATCTTAATGAACTCTTTATGATGTGTACTTAGGGAAAAAGATGCAGTGACAAGACTTGCAAGAAAAATCATTAATAATTAAAACATATAGGTGTTTACATATGCCCCACACAAATATAAACACATTTTAAAATAATTTAATGATTAATTATAATTTGATAACTAAAATAAAAAAAAACATAAAATATAAATTAAATGTTGTAAATAAATGTTGATAAATTTGAGAAATTTGAAAGGAACATAAATACATGTAAGTAGCTTAAGTTACCTACTGTAATGAAAAAAATGATATATGGTGTGAAAGTTATAGTAAATTAACTCTAAAAATATGTGTGCATAAAAATTATTATATAAGGTGACAAAACTATGGTAAAACTACTTGTGCATTCCTAATAAATAAGATAAAAATGTAAAATTCTTTACAAATATTTTCTTAGTACTATAAAATTCCTTACATTGCCAGGATTATAGAACTTATTTTACTTCATAAAAATGAATTACATAAAAAAATTATTTAAAAATATAATTTATAGGATAAATTTATAAAGGTTTTAAATTTTAAAATTTTATTATAAATAGGTAAAAATAAAATAATTTGATAATTTGCTATTTTGAGAGATGGAGAACTCTGGGTGACCATTTATAACATAAAAAGGGATGATGTTTAGAGTATGGATGTGAATACACTATGTAGGAAATCAAGGGAATATATTAATATATTTATCAACACAAATATGTTAAAATATAGGAAGAGGGATAAGGCCATACTAAATTCAACATATATACAATTGGCTATGACACAATGTGGAACAGGGGTAATAAACAAGGGTTTTTTTGTAAAATGGTTATCAAGGATATAATTTTAGAGTTCATAAAATTAACTAATAAATAAATACATCCTATATAAAATATGTAAAATATGTAAACCAATGATATATAAATTCCATTAGGATATAACCAAGAGATATCTAAACTAAGGGATATAACCAAGAGGTATTTAAACTAAGGGTTGCAACAAATAGGAATCTAACTATGAATATACTAGAATGAAAATATAACATAAGATAAGATAAATATGGATAATAACACACAACTTAATGCTCTAGTATATCCACATAAATTAAATAAAAAAATAGAGATATGATACTTTGGGTTGACTTGTCTCATGTGGCACTTTATGAGACGTGTAGTTAGAGAATTAAAAATTTGATGATGAAAATAAAAGTATCCTTATTTGGGGACTATAAATACGAGTTTTACCTCTTTTATTCAACTTCCTTCGTAATAAATCTAATGAGCTTGTGCAAACATAGACCCCCACAAGTATAAACTCATATCCTTGTATTCTCCTTAATTTAAGGGTATATATATGGCCACCTTTGGATCCTTAATTAGGGATTTATACACTTGCAATGGGTCTTATGTACTCTAAAATAAATTTATAAGAGAAATAATGTATTAACCAGGTCAATTTATTCCATGAGTCAAGGGAGCAATTGGATAACCAAGATAAAATATTTTGGTTCTTCCTCATGATAAATGAAGATTTATGTAGAGAAAATATTGAGATAAATATTTTGTATTATGTACCTACTATATAACATTAGGATGTGCACTCAGGGAGAAAGATGTGTTGATAACTGTTGCAAGAAAAATAATTAGTAACTAAAAATTATATATATATATATATATATATATATATATATATACATACATACATACATATATATATACATACATATATATGTATGTATATATATATCTATGTGTGTGTGTGTGTATATGTATATATATATATATATATATATATATATACATACATACATACATACATATATATACATACATATATATATATATATATATGTATATATATACATACATATACATATATATATATATATATATATATATATACACACACACACAAATATACATGACTTTATATATAATATTTACCCATTTGATAGGAAACATTAAAACAAACATGAGGGAAAATAAACATTTAAATCAAATCACAACTTAGTTTTCGTGGACATACACCATATATACAACTTATCTAAACACCTTTGACTCATTGAAATGTCCTAAAACAAAAATGTAATGTTAAAGAGAGAAAACACATCAAAATATTTTATCTAGGAGAAGGAAACCATATGAAAAGTGTGGTGAAGAATTATGGTGTGCAAGGGATTAGCATATGTTGGGTGGGACTTATATCTCTATAATGAAACTATTTATATAATTCACACCAATGGAATAATATGTCATATAAATATGATTAGATTAGGTATATCCACAAAAATAATTGATAATAAATCAAACTACTTGATACGTATGACTAATACATTGTGAAGGGGAAACCTCCAAAATAATGAAATTATAATAGAATTCAAAATATATGATCAAATACTAACCACTAACTCTAATATATACTCTAATTAGAACATGGTTATTTCATATTCCAACCATAAAGATGATATAATAATCCTAGAGAAATGTGATAAGATAATATAAAAGGTTATGCAATCCACAAGTCAACCACACATATCCCTAGACATGATATAGGTTAAGGTTATAGCATGCCCCTCCCATTAAAACCAACATTTATCTCAATGTTTAAAAATTCAATATATTATTATATAAAATATTCATCCTCCCATATTGCACCTTCAGTACTCAAATATTACACTTGATAAAATAGTCCGTAATAGCTCTTGTTCATAGCCTGTTGGTGTGTCTACAAGATATCTTAAGATTATAGAATGAATAGAACTTATTCATATAGTTTTGGTAACTCATTCTATACATTAAAACATTATCTAATTACCTTGTTTAATAAGTATACATGAAATATAGGATGTATGTGAGTGGATTTGGATAGATCTAGCTTATATGTAACACTACCAATTTTATATAGGATCCTATATCAGCCATAGTAATTTGGATAAAGTTTGTTATCCTTTTCTATGTTACTTTAGATACATATTCTTATATGGATGCAAACACATAAATACTAAATCAACTATGTAAAAATTTCTCTCACTTTTTGATTGATCCACTTGGTGCTTCATTATATTATGTTCCATGGCCAAATTTTTTCTTAAACTAACTAGTATGTCTTATTGATGATGAATGTACTATTTAACAACTCAAACCTTAGGTTTCACCTTCAAGGATGAAGTGACTCTTATATACATTTATTATCCTCCTCTATTTTCCC
>JARHVA010006984.1:290000-545000 GCA_037957365.1 Torreya grandis
AGAGGTTTAATAATAAAAGATGGTCTAGAAGAAACTCAAGAAGGGGGGATTACAGAGTTTATAGAATGTATTATCAAACACAATGTTATGGTGGTTTGATATTTCATCACTACATAGACAAAAAGGAAGGTCATCATGTAGGGCATTTCCATAAGTGTCTCTGAAGAGTTTATTATTGATGACATGGGTATGTCCTATGCTAGTTCAAAATAATTAAAAGATCAATATAAGAAATAAGAATCCCTAGAATATTTATTTTAAACCAATGAATTTATGTAAATTGATAAGTAGGGTTTTCCTCGGATCAACTTACCATGTATTAGCCTAATGTCTGCCTTCACATCATGAGGCACATGACTCTTGAAGGTAAGTACACCCTAATGTTCTCTCACCATTTCATTCTACTTAATCATTTCATCAATTTTAAAATTAATCTTCCTTATTTCCATCTCAAGTCTTTGGAAAGCACTATCCTACTCCACTAGGTTAATGACACTAACCCCATCCTCCATCAAGGTCTTATCCTTCTACTTGTAAAACATGGCTAGACCTTCCTAGGTTGAAAAGTTCCCCTAGGGGGATCCTCTTTCGAGGAGGACTCCCTAGAAGAGGATCCTATATAGGGATCTCACCCACCTCTTGAACACTTCCCCCAAAATATCTTATCCAAATCCCCACTTGATGACCTTCCACTTAAGCTATTGTTCATCCCCAAGCACAAACCCATCAAAATTGGGTCTCCTACTACCTTAAACCAGAAGGGTAAGGCCATTTTTAATAGAGGAGTTTTAGAAAAACAAATAAATCTTGGAAAATTTCAATTCAAAGGTTTAGTAGGTAGGATTTAACTTGTCAAAGCTAATAAAATATTGGAACAAGCTTTACCAAGTGGCAGAGGCCACTATTTAGACTTTTGTTCATTCTACACATCCCCCTCCCCAATCCCATACTAGAAAATCCCCCAAGGTCCTAAAATCCCCCATAGGTTTTCCTAGGGGGGTCCCCCCAAAGCAAAAACCTTTATAGATGAAAGGTAGGAAGTGACCTAGGATGATATTCCCTAGGGAAGCTGAAGGCCCCAAGAATCACACCCATGCTAAGGTCTCAAAATACAAACCCAACATTCTGGTAAAGGACTGTTATACTACTAAAAACACTCAAGAGGGTCCCTCCACAAAATTTGGTTATTTTTATATTTTCTATTTTGTTTTACTCTAGTTTCTTGTCCTTTTTACTCATTTAGTTAAGGAGGGCCTATTTAAACTATTATATTTCACTTTGAGGTTCTAGGTCCCTATAAAACTTGGTTTTACCCTATCAAAAAAAATTCTTTGAGCTATCATATCCTTATTAGGTTGATTAATTTTTCTACATGGTAGGAATCCATGGGACTTGTCCTATACTCCAAACTATTTGTATATATTTTTATTGGTCTAATTTTTGCATTTTATACCCTAAATAAAGAATATTTATCCAATTCATAGTAAATATGAGAAAAAAACATAAGGTAAAATAAACACTGAAATAATATTAAAACTTAGTTTTAGTGGACATACACCATATGGAATTTATCTAAAAACCTTTAACTAATTGAAAAGTCCTAAAATAAATAAACTAATGTTATAAAGAGAAAACACATCAAATTATTTTATCTAGGAGAAGGAAACCATATGGAAAGTGTGGTGAACAACTTTAACTCATTAAAATGTTATAAAAAAATGTTAAAGAGAGAAAAAACATAAAATTAATTTATCGAGGAGAAGGAAATCATATGGAAAGTTTGGTGAATAATTATGGTGTGTGATGGCTTAGTATATGTTGGTTGGGTCTTACATATGTGTAATTAAATTAATTAGATAATTCACACCAATAGAATAATATATCACATAAATATGAATAGAATAATAATGTCCACAATAATAATATATGAAAGAGTAGAATACTCAATACATATTATGGGGTCACTTTTGAGAGGCTACCTCCACAACAATGAAATAAGAACATAATTCACAATATATGATAAAAGATAACCACTGCCTCCTATAAATAATATACTTATGCCATGGTTATTCCTTAGGTTGACCCTACTAATAATATAATAATCCTAGATAAATGTGACAAGATAACATAAAATTTTATGTAAGCCACAAATCGACCACACATATCCCTAGACATGTTATAGGTTAAGGGCATAGAAATATCTAATTTTACAACAATGCTCATACTACTTTTCTAAGGAAATTTTTGATAGTTGTATGGAAATATAAAATTAACTATAAGGAGTATTTTTGGAGAGTTCCCATAGATATCACAAAATTTTAATTTCATGATTATATATATATATATATATATATATATATATATATATATATATATATATATATTGTATTGTTAATATCTTTCCTCATAGAAATATGCACTATATGTACTTTTTTCAATAGTGAAAACAAATGTTTAACATGGGATATATATATATATATATATATATATATATATATATATATATATATATATATATATTACTAAATTTAATTATAAAAATTAGTAATTCTAGTGCATATATTCTGAGGTATCAATATTTGATCAAAACATTCAAATGCTAACATACATATTTTGAGCTGAAAACTAATTTACATAGCTTATGAAACACACACACACACACACACACACACACACACACACACACACACACACACACACACACACACACACACACACACGGATTGTAATATTAAAAATCATGTACATACATACATAGATATACAAAAATTAATATACAATATTGGGAAATGTGCATGCATGTTAATTTTTTTTATGTATGTATATTCCATCCATATTGTTAATGTCATATATTCAAGTTTATAATCCAAGTCATAATATGTTTCTCATTAATCACAATTTTTTAATAGTTTAATTTTTTAATTTTACTTGATAAAACTATAAAAATAATGGTTTCCATTAAATTTAGTTGAGGAAAAGTTTAAATTGATGCAAAAAAGGTGATATAAATACCAACACAAATTATTTCAACCAATCTAGTTGATGCAAACATAAAAGATAAAATGTAGAAGGAAATTTTGTGATAAGGTGGTAATAGAGTGACTTTGTTAAATAATTTTAATTTTCCTACACTCTACATTGGAATTCTATTAATTTTGGATAAATCCTACATAGGTTTCATTTTTAACATCCCAATTCCCTAGTTTGATCATATAAAAATTATATTAAACTATATATTAAAATTACATTAAAATATAACTAGGTGAACAATTTATTTTAAACAATAAAATAGGGGGAAAATACATCTAAATTTAGTTCATTTTAAGAAAGAGACATGAAAGAATAATCTTGTAGTTTTCTATATGTATTTATATTTACCAATGGAAAATTTTACCAAAGATAACTTTAATTATTTCCCCTTTATATTTTTATTTATTTAGTATAAGTAAAATATAACTAACATTCATTAATCTCTAATCCTTGTAAGGGTTAGTATAACCTACTTGAATACATTGTAGTGTTCTTATAAAAAAATCATCTATCAATCTAAAGAGCACCATTAATTTTAGTTAATACATTATTATGGTCTTATAAATAATAGATTAAGAAATTATGTACTAGCTAAATAGAGACTACCTTGAGTGATCATAAAAAAAAAAATTGTGAATAACATCACCACAAGCTAGTTTTGGTTGAAGAAGTAATGGCTACTATAGGAGACCAAGGATTATTTTTAAATATTTATTTCAAGTTGGTATTTTCATTAGCATGCCTAATATTCTTAATAATGGATAAAATGTACTTCCTTTTTTGGCCAAACCCAAATATTGAGACCAGTGTTTCCTGAAACTAGAAAACACTAACTATTAAGATTTCAACTTAGCTTCCTTCTTTAGGAAACTCAAAAGAGGAGGACATCCACAATAAATATTGTCATTCCATATATTCCCAAATAATTATTCAGTAACATTATCAATAAATTTAAAACTACTGAAAACATTCCAAATAAAAATTCTTGTTAAAACTATAAATTAACTACCCTTTGGTTAAGACATTTGAATACATATTCTAGATCATACCCAGGATAGGATTGTTTTGTAAAATTAACACCAATTTACACACATGAAACACACCTACTTATTTTAATATACATAATGAATATATCCAAATGAATATAAAGATAAAATTTATTATAAATGCACCTATTCATGTTGTTTAGATCTAATAAACTCATCATTTTTATTTCATCAGTAATTCAAAATACCAAACTACACTAACCAAATATTAAAGACATATAAATATCAATATAATATCTAAGTGGGAATGTATTGCCTAATCTATCTATGAAAACATGACTAAAACAAACCCCATACATTGATAAATTTCATGGTAATTATCAAACACCAATTGGGTATTATCTTTCAATCATTAAACATAACACCCAAATTTAGAATTGCATAGCCCTCCAATAATAAATTTATATTTTATTATTACATTATCTATTTTATTTAATGTTATATGGATACCTTAGATCTAATGTGAAATATCTAGGAGGTATAAAAGTATGTGCAAAGTGAAGTTTTATCTAATTATTAAACCAAAATCTATAATGGATGATTCTTTCTTTATCAACAAATATGTATTTAAATGGGCTTGAATGATTTTTTCCTATTGTAATACATGTAAATATTGTTTCATTTGAATCATCATGTCCATGAAACACATGTATCACGTCATCTATAGTTCATTTGGATTTACAACAATGGATTCCCTCATATGTTTTCTTATATACACATGCTTGTATGGCTCCTTATATCCTTGTTTAGATAACCATCAATTTTTAATACCACTAAAACAAATAAGTGATTTAGAATAGTTGATTGAGAAAAAATGTATTTAGGAGTAGATATTTTTTACTTCGCATGTTATAGGTGGAATATTAACCTAAAACTAAAAATTATATGTTAAATAGACACAACAAATAAAATATTACATTCTAGAGAAGGAAACCATAGTGAAAGGGATACAAAGAATTTTATTGTGTTAGGGATTAATATTTAATTCATGGTTCATACATATCTAGCTATAAAACCACACTCATACTAATCATAGTGGTTAATGTGGGGAATAAAACTAAAAAAATAAAAAACAAGATGGGTGTAATTTTTATAATCTCTAATATTTGTCTCAAAACATACCCTTATAAAATTGAGTGTTGTGTGATTATTTTTTATTTAGGGATGTTTTTATAACGTTTTCATATCCTCACATGGTCATGTATTCCCTAAAAAATGTTTTGAAAATAAATTATGTAGAGTCTAAACTTCCAAAGGCCATAACTTTTGATACCTACGTTAGTTTGAGATTTCATTTACACCAAAATGACCATCTTAGAAACTAAAACACATTCATAAATAAATATATCAATTTAAGGATGTTTTCAAAGTTTTTTGGACCCTTACATGGTAACATATAGATTTTAAAATGTTTTGAAAATAAATGATGTAGATTCTAAACTTTCAGAGGCCATAACTTTTGATTCATAACTTTGTTTGAGTTCTCATTTTCACAAAAATAACTGTCTCAAAAAGTAAAATTCATCCATAAATAGGTCTATCCATTTAGTTATGATTTTTTTAAATTTTAATACCCTCATATGTTCATGTATGTCCTCCAAAATGTTTTAAAAAAATGATAAGGAGTCTAATTTTTTGGAGGCCATATCTTTAGATCTATAATTCCATTTTAGCTTGTATTTGTGCCAAAACAACTTATTGGAAAGAAAAAAATCAGAAAAAAAAACAACACTATCCAATTAGGGATATTTTAATAAATTTTTTAAACCTAATCATGTATCGCCCCTAAATGTTTTTTAAAACAAATGACACATAGTCCAAACTTATTTAGGCCATAACCAAGTTGATATGTAACTCTGTTTGAGTTATTATTTGTGAAAAAAATGACTGTCTCAAAAATTAAAATTAATATATAAATAATTATATTCAATTAGGGATTTTTTAATTTAAAAATTAGACCCTTATATGGTCACATATGGCCCCTAAAAAGTTATGAAAACAAATGATGTGAAGTCCAAACTTTTAAAGGCCATGACATTTGATCCATGACCCCCTTTGAGCTCTCATTTTTTCCAAAATGAGTCTCTCCAAAATCAAAGTTTTTAAATAAATAGGTATATCCATTTATGAATGTTATTATAACTTTATGGAGCCTCAAATGTTCATGTATGGCATTTGAATATTTTTGAAAATAAATGATGTGGAGTCTAAACTTATAAAGGCCATAAATTTTTATTTGTAACTCTATTTGAGCTCTCATTTGCATAAAAAAAAACTACCTCCAAAAGTAAAAATAATCCATAAATATATATATATATATGTATATATATATATGTATATATATATATATATGTATATATATATATATGTATGTATATATATATATATATATATGTATGTATGTATATATATATATATATATATATATATATATATATATAACAATTTAGGGATGTTTTCAAAAAAAAAAAAAAAAACCCTCATATGGTCATGTATGGCCTTTAAAAATTTCTAAAAAAAATGACGTAGTATCCAAATTTTTGGAGGCCATAATTTTGTATCATTGATATACAAATAAATCCTAGATCGGAAAAGATAAATCACACTTACACTTCTACTTGTTGGTACATTTAGAAAATCTAGGTCATGACCAAGATGGATAGACCTAACCAAAGGGGTCCCTTACAACAATAACATCACTAGAATGGTTTCCAAATCTTCTAACCAAGAATCACTATGAAATAAACCTATCTATGTATTCTATTTTCTATATTAACAAATTAAATACAAAGTAAAGTAAAATATAACCTAATTCCCACCAAATATTTATGGATAAAATAGTGGTAATAAACATAAAAGTAAATATACATAGAAGATTTATACTTAGGCCAATGATATAAAATCTTAATGTATGGGAGAGAAACATATAACCTAGTTTTTTTAAATATATCTACTTTAACAAAGGAGGAAGAAATTTAGGAATACTTACCTTTGAATCTAAATCCATCAAACCTCAATCTTTATTTTGGCTAAGTTGATTCACAAGAGGTTGTTGTGGTATGTAATGATAACAAGGATAAGTAATATATAGGCTACATAACTTATATAGTATCCAAAATACTTCTCCATAATACAAAATCTATATTTCCAATTGTAGTATTAAAACCCCAAGTAATGTTCCTCAAGTAGAATGGTGGATAAGAAAATACACAATATATAAAGTTCTTTTTCTAACCTTCTTAAAATGAAGAAAAGGATGTGTATATATATATATCATAATCTAACTATAAACCATTTTTAAAGTTTAGTGGATAGTGTTATCTCTAATAAAACCTATATTATTAATTAGTAAACATAAGTTATGTCCCAGACTAGGTCGGATAAGCACAACATATTCCTATAACATGCTAATATGATTTAAGTATAGGATCAACCTAGGCTAACATTATTTGATAAATGTCAAGAATAGTTTTTTGGATTAGATAAGGGTTTTTTAGTGATTTAAATTTTTTGTAAGAGTTTTTAATAGAGGATTAAAATATTAGGTAAGTGTATAGGATATTTTTATGTTGATAGCAAATGGTGGTATAGATAACAATAATGTTGTGAAGCACCATTGATATGTCCACACTTTTATTTGTGCACCTTATAAGGCATGCACTCAAAGAGATTAATAATTGATAGGTTTTTAAAATAGCTAAATAATTGGTAATTCATAAAGTTTGAAAATATTATGTGTATACATATGTCCCACTCTAAGCTCATCACGTTTTACCAAGTGTAACATGGGATGGTGCTTCAAGAAAAAAACCTAGCAACACATAATGTTGAAGATAAATAAATTATATTAAGAAGAAAATAAGATAAGTGAAAGAAAAAAAATTAAAAATACATACCTTTAATTAACTTAGTTTTATAGAAGAAATAAATGTGAAGGTGTCTACTATAGGGAATATTAGGCAAACCTATAAAAAATAGTAAAAAACAAAAATTTTACAAAATATACATGTAATATGTGAAAATATTATCTAAAATTCTAGGATTATATGACATGTTTAGGTTCATAAAATGATATATTAGGAAAATATTTATGGTTTAAAAATAAAATTTGATGGTGAATAGTAAATATAAATATGTGAATCTGGTTGTAAGGTTATGGTCAGTGATATCGACACTAGTGATATATTTTTTGGTTTAGTTTAAGTTTTTTATATATAATAATAGTTTCATCATTGTTTATAATAGATATATGATTGAGATATATATACATGAGATCTAATGTATATTTGGTTTCTAGTTTTGTATATACTGCTATTACAGGGGAGGCCAAATGGGGATACTTAGTTATGGATATGCATTATGATATTTTGGATTGGGTGTTGTAACTTTTTAATCCTACTAATTTGGTTGATCATATGGTTCCATCAGACCCAGATCATGCGAGTTGGTTTATACTAGTGGGAGAAGCCATGCAATAGCTAAAGACATGAAGTGATAGTTTACATCTACCTATCGAGGTAAGAGCTATAGTGGCTCAAGACTGGCAAGCCTTAGCATAGGAGTGAGATGCACACACGGTTACTACTATTTATCATGGATATGTACATAAAAAAGTGTCCAAACTATAAGTTTAGGTTGTTATCTTGAGGTCCTAGAATTCTTATTTACAGTACAACATTTAGAGAGGTCAATCACAAGCATTGATGGGTAACATAAATAGACCATATGATAGATAGGATGGAGCATAGCCTTAGAGATTTAGTTATTATATTTTATACTTTTATTATATAAAATTTATTATATATATTAATATTTAAAATTCATTGATCTTATGAGTTTTACTTGTATTTATATGGGGATGAGATGTATATATTTCTTTTCCAGCACATGTATTTTGATTTTATTGTATATACTATGGGATATATGTGATGTATGTTTTATTTTATAGAATTATGTGATACACATTCATGGTTAAAAATAAAAGTGAAAAAATGATTTAGAAAAGTAAATTAATCAAAACAAATGTAATACACACTATATCATGATGGGAAATGTGTAAAAATAAAAGATGAATAAGTATAGTAAACCAAAATGGTAAAGTAAATGGTAATAAATGTTTTAAAACCATTTAAAATATTTTCACCAAGTTAAAAAAAAATATCATACTATATAACATTGGGAAGTATGAAAATTTGTAGTAAAGTGGAAAAAGACATGAAACCAAATGGTATAAAAATAAATCAACAATAAAGTCAATCAATTATACTAGATCAAGCTAGGAAGCATGGAAAGAGAAACACAATGTATGTTTAAATAATATTAATCATACTAATCAAGATGGGAAGTATGAGATATATAATAAAATTATTTTAGACATACACACAATCAGAAAATAAGAAAATAAAAGTGAAGTGCTTATGAATTAATCATAAAACATAATAAATCAAGATGGGAAGTATGTCAATGACATGTAAATCACAATTTAACATAAATTATCTCAAATTTTAAAATTGTGATTTTATTTTAACTTGGTTATAGTATGAACTAGGTATTGGAATATTTTTTGAGGAGGTCCTAGTCCTATCTATGGTCTTACAATGGAACTCATAAACACAACACCGATGAGGTGGAAATAACTATGGGAATAATTAAAAATATTTTTTGAATGTGTTAATTTATAAGGAGATCCTATTATTATACATGGTCTTACACTATAAATTATAGTGGGAACACCATTAAGGTGAATGGTAGTAATTAAATTTTTTATTATGCTAATTTGTGAGGTGAGGTTGGTCCTATCCATGGTATTACACTACAACTCACAAAGGGAAACCCTAGGGGGAATGATTAGTTAACAAAATAATAGTTAACAAAACAATATTTATCAAGGTTAATTATTAGTAATGTTGTAATGAAAGAGGTAATGTAAAAATCATGACATATGTGTCTATGAGAAGGCCTTAGGAAACATGAGGAATACTAGGTACAAAGGAGAGACACTAAGAGTCTAGTGGTCATCAAAATATAAAGGATACTTTCTCACAATAAGAAAAAATATGTATAGGAAAATAGGTGAGATACTAAGATCAAATCATGATGGTTATATGAAAAATAAAATTAAAATAGACCTACTTCCCCAAAATATGTTCCCTATTCCTCAGGAACTCTTACAGAGCCATCAGTCTAGTGTGAAGATTAGGTACTTGTGTGAGAAATTAGGTAGCACTTATAGATTTTTTTAATTCTCCTATCCCAATCTACTATCTTATTATGCCCTAATGGACCTCAAACATATCATGAGGCCAAATGTGAGGTTTTATCTTTAATTATAAATAAGAGATGTGTTGTGAATCATGTATTTTGGTATGATTAAACTTTTGAGTTTGTATGTTGCCTTTTTGAATCATTTATTTTTATTTAAATGATTTGGATTTTAATTTTTTTTATGGATATTATGATTCCTCATCCATATAAATTTGTAATAACCAACATGAGTCATAGAATTGATACACATGAATGATATTTATAATTTGGTTTAAGGAAGTCTAAGTAACCAAAGATATGATTTATTAAATAATTATGCTTACCTATGAACCAATATGTAATCTCAAGTTTTAACTGTATGTAGGCTTAGTATGTGAAAATAAAATAAAGGAATAAAGGAGATCTAGATTAGACTGGTATATGGTAGTAGTAAAATGAGAAGTATTGTTTCCTAATTGATCATATGGTAGACATAAAATACTAAAGTGATCAAGGTTTGTATAATCAAGTCACAATAATAATTATATAAGTTTTGAGTGAGATAAGATAGAAAACAATCATTGTAAAATAAAAATAATTCATTTAAAAAGTAAAATCATAAATATAAGTGTGAAGTCATGAAAAGAATGATAAGAATCCATAAGAAATATGAAAGTAAATGAAACCATATAAAGCACATATATCATAATATAATTATCTATGTAAAATAAAAAAGTTAAACCAAATTTGACACATAGTCAAGTGTATAAGATATATAAAAATGGATAAAAAAATCCAATCCATATCATAACATATAAAAATGTGAAACAACACCATTTTTTGTTTAAAAAAAAATGATATAATTGACCACAAATATTATCCATGACATTTGAAACATCTTTATGAAGCTAAATTCTAATGGCAATCAAAGTCTCATCAATCTTCATAGAAAGTTTTATTAAGTCTTCATTTTTTATCTCCTCAACCAAAAACATAGATGTAGGTAAAAAATAGTAGTGCTCATTAGGTATCTATTTCATAGGATAATTAAGGAAAGGAATGGATGTCTAAATGGGAATAGTATATGTGGGGTAAGAAGGAGGTGCAACCTATGGAGAAGGAGGAGCCTTTTTGTGTGTCTGACCTATGAAAGGAGGAATGACTGATGAAAGTGTCAACTATGGGAAATCACACAAGAATTATTGGATAAAGTGGAAGTTATTAGTATGATGTGTACAACATTGATACTTCCCCATATTTAGGGATATACACTAGTAATATCTTATGAAGAAGTATAACTTTGTCTTTGGATTGAGTATTAGTTGGGTGCAATATGTCAATATATTTCCCAAGTTTCTATAAATGAGTGGAAGAGTGGTTATATATCCCATTAAAGTAACAAATATGTTTTTAGTAGGATTTGGGGGACTACTAGCTGAAGAGGTGGAAGGAAAATCCAAAGGCAACTAATATAACTGGTAATATTTTATCTAATGACTGGTAACTTTGTGGATATCAAAATAAGCTTGATAAACCCATTGGTTTGGCATGGAATAAAGATATGATAAAGGATTAAGGTCATCACCATGGAAATGTTGGGCTAGAATAGAAACTAGACTAGGCTGCTCTAAATGTAGAAATGGATCGGGAACTAGAATATTCTCTTTTGAAGGTGAGGCTAACCATATAATAAGATTAAGAATAGTAACTATAATCTCTATAATAAAAAATATATAAGTGTTCTATTATATATCAAAGAGATAAGGTCCTACCATGGCATGATTCATGATAATACTCCTAAGGGGCTTTATTATGACTAGAGGCATATTGTGTGAGTGCTCCATCTCTATCATATGGAAAACAGTAAGAATACTTGTATTAGGTAATATAAAAGAAGTGTTTGTAAAATTTGAACCCAAGGTTTTCAACTTTCAAATTTGGAAAAGTCTATTACTTAGTTTTCCTTTGAAATAAATGGTATTTAACAAAGCCTACAAAAATA
Source organism: Torreya grandis (assembly GCA_037957365.1). NCBI lineage: Eukaryota > Viridiplantae > Streptophyta > Pinopsida > Cupressales > Taxaceae > Torreya > Torreya grandis. Next base: position 302,322 of record JARHVA010006984.1, read on the forward strand.
CCATGTGTTATTTCTTTCAAAAGGTTCATTTTGGCCTTTTTTCTACGCCTTTACCTAATTATTTTGAGTTTTTTTGTCCTAATACCTTACTTAATTCTTTCAAAATTTTTGTCTAAAGATTTTTTTCCTTAAGTATATTTCTTTCAAACATTTTGTTTTCAACTTTTTTGAAGGATAAGTCTCCAAAAGTTTCCCTATGCATTTTTTCCAAAATATATCCTTTCAAAGCTAAAAGGTACTTTGTAGCTTTTCAAAAGGGTATTTTTAATTCCAAATAGTCTAATTAAAATTTTATGAAGGAATTATTATGGATAAATTTCCCTTTTCAAAAATTCTAAAGGGTACATTTGAAAATTTTGAAGGGCACTTTAGTTTTTTTGAGGTGCAGTTTTCAACTTTTTCAAAGGACTCTTTCAAGCCAAAAAAAACCCTACAACTTTTCCAAAGGTTATGTTGAAAATTTTCTAAAGGGAAATTCTAAGGATAAATGGACACTTTCAAATATTCTAAATGGTACTTTTCAACAAGCCAAAATACCATTTCAATTTTTTGAAGGACCATTTCAATTTTTTGAAGGGCCAAAATAAAGTCCAAAGGAATTTTTTCAGAGAAATTATTTGATGAATTATTTAGAAAAAAATGAAAAGGTGATAAGGTCCATTTCTTTCAGACATTTTTTCTGATAGAAATAGAGATCTCAAAGACATTAATTATTTTGAAAATATTGTTCAATAAATTCTTGTGGGAAAATTATCTGCAAGAAAGGGTCAAGACAAAAAGTCTAAAGGAAATACCTAAAAGGTGATGGCCCATAGAACATCAATTTAAAACTACAAGAAATAGTCATTTATATTCAAAATAATTGGAAAGAACATGAGCATCGATAAAATAAGCAAAATAGATAGGTTGATGGATCGAGTCATAGTTGGTAGCTGACCAAATCAAAGAGCTTCTATGAGATCAACAAATATAGGTGTCTAGAGGATAACTAGTAGTTATAAAGATAATTTTATAACTACATTCATGAGTTAAAATAGTGCAATATTTTATATTCTATATTTTTAGTTTTGACCTCTCATGGATTATGTTTGATAGAAGTAGTTTCCTATGCCACTCCTAAAGGTTTTATGCCCCTTGTCACCATTCTCATAACTAGTTTTGGAAAAGTAAGACTCTTAACATGGCATGGCTCACCACATCCATACCTTTCATAAATATATAACTATTCTCACATGTGGGTGCATGTCCTTGTGCCTTTTCAGCTTCTCTTCTCTCTCTCTTCCCCAAAGTTCAATAAATTGAGCCATTTCAGCCATTGAAGATAACCACATTTTTAGTATGGTGAAGCCCTACTAAAATGACATTACACTTTGATTTTGGACATTAAATACAAGACCAATTCTGAGATGTAAACTTATGTCTAATTATGTGAGTGATGTATAGTGGAGCCAAGTGATAGCATCATCCTTACTCCCTTTATCCTTCATGTTTGAACAAAGTTTTTGATGTTAATAGGTCATGTGAAGTGTGTTAAATGCATTAAATTATCTTTCAAGTATGAAATTATATCTATGATGTGCAATTTTCCCCTTAGGTTGACCATTTTATTTATTGTCTCAAGCATGTTACCTTCACATTGAAACACTATGTTAGTATATTTCAATGCATGGAATTGGTCTTGGAAAGTATTTTTATTCAATAGAAATGTGAGAATCAATGGGATAAATTCTTGGTGGATCACCTCTTTAGCATAGTTTACTATTTTATGTAAATTCTTGACTCTTTTCATGAACAAGCATTAGATTAGGTGATATAAACTTAGAGAAGAATTTAGGGAGCTAGCCATTTTCAATCATAGAAACTCATCTCTCTTACAAGTTCCCAAAAACTTGAGGGATGTTTTAATGTTGCATCAAATTAAAGGAGTTTCATAGAAAATTCTACGGTGCAAAATTTGATGACAATAGTTTTGGCATGCTTGATGGGATAACTGGTCCTAATTATTTCCATGTCAAGGTGAATGCTGGCCTTGACAAGTCCAAGGTTGTAGAAGCATTCTAATACATCATTTGGCAACTCCAAAAGGTAAGAATCTCTATTTTTAGATTAGTTTTTCCATAGTCTACTTCATGGTCCTCAGTAGATGATCTTCTAGTAGGATTTTTAATCAAGTTCCTCAACCTAAAACGCCTCTTAAAGAACAATACCCTGAACCATTCTTAAGCTTTAGAGATCCTAAACAAGAAGGTTTTGAAGAGGAAGAAGAGGAGGTTTCAGAATTATTAGATCAAAAGGAATAATAAATGGTTAGAAGACATGCTTTCCCTACCTTCAACACCTAAAATCTAATTAACCTTCCTACATATGATACTATTCCTCCTAATGCTACCAAAAGTCTCCCTAATTTTAATGGAGAACGTCCTATTACCCCATTTGAGCATATTAGGGACATTTTAAACTTTTACAATTTTCACAATATCACCCAAGCTAACATAACTATTAGACTACTTTCCATGTCTCTAAAAGGGAAGGCACTTGATTGGTATAAGACATTGTAAGGTGGCTATATTACTAATTGGGATAGTTTCAGAGAGTTTTTGGTAAACATGTTCAAAAATAAGAGTGACCATACTTTACCAATTCACCAATTGAATGTGATAAAAAGAGGTCCTAATGAATCCATGGGAGATTTCAATGAGAGATAAAGAACATGGCATAGTTTGCCACCTATTATGAGGCCTGCTCTAAATTTTATATTCCTCACCTATCTTAAGGATATTGGAATTGATGTAGTAGGAATGTTTTAGTCAATGGGAGGATTTAATTTACTTGAGGCACATGAGATAGCCATTGAAGCTAAGAATAGTTTGATACAAGATGGAAAATTACCTCCAAGAGTCTCCATGACTTTATTGTCTCATAATTTAGTTGAATCCCCAAGCATATCACAAGTTCCCAATACTAATTCCAAACCTATAACTCCTCCCAAGAAGGTGGATGATGCTATAGATAAGGATGAGATGATTTGATCTTTGCAAGCGTAGCTCAAGTAATAAAAAATGTGTGTAAATGCACCACCCAATCATAAATACTATCCTTAGCAAGGATATAGGCCTCAAAATCAATGCACTAACCAAGGGAGAGGATAAGGTCAACAAATTTTTAATAGGCATCCCAATGCCTATAATCATAATTTTGTTCCATCCACAAAGGCTATTGTTCTAGTCCACACCAATCTAGTTCAAGGAGAGGAACATTTGGATCATTAGGGGAAATATCAAGGTTATTTTATATAATGGTGGAGAAGATAATAAATATTTGGTAACTCAAGAAGGAGATACCCCTTATGTTACATTAGAAGAAGCGAATCTCATGCAAAGAGATGTTTAAGGAGACGGTAGTAGCCAGAATATAGGTTTTATGAACTTCCAAGTAGAAGATGATTATGTGTTAAATCAAAATACATAATTTGAAACCAACACAAGTAGAAGATGATTGTGGATTTAGGAGATACTTTAGTATCATAAGTGATTCCAAGTAGTCCCTCTCCAAGGTCAAAAAATGAAAGTATCAATGTAATAGATCCTACTAGTCACACTACTCATCAAAGATAGAATATGAACAAGGCTACCAAACCTCTAGTACAACAAGTTCAAGTTACCTCATTGATTTTGAGAATAAAATACAATGTGAATACTTCCTCTCTAAATATTATTGACTCCTTGAATAAATACAAAACTAGTATTTCTCTTTGGGAAGTATTGCATATTCCTAGCCAAAAAGAGCTTTTACAATAACAACTCTCAAGAATTCATGTAGCCCCTCAGGTTCTAAGACATTATGGTTTATCCCTTACCAACACACCTAATTATGTTTTTAGAACCATACATTAAATCTGAAAATCCTCCACCTTTATATCTCACACTCATTGTGGGAGAAAAATTGGCTCACAAATACACTATGGAAATTGGGACCAGTACCACAATTATGACTAAAGTGGTTGCTGATAAATTGGGATTGAAAAGTATGAGCCTCATAATAAGGGTATATTATATCTTGATGGAATTCTAGCCAAGATTGTGGGGTGGGTTAAAGGTTTGAAATTTTTATTTCATGATTGTCCAAGTTTCCCCATCCTACAAGACATTGTGGTGGTTGATCTTCCAGCTCATTTTGTTATTTGCTTGTCAAGAGACTTCATGGATATGATTGGAGGGTACCTTATAGCTGATTAGTCTTTTATAAAATTTAGAACAAGATATTCATCTAAGCTAACTATAAGAACACATCCCTTGGCAAGGTTCCACATTAAACCATATATGGTGATAAGTTCAAATCCAAATTATATGATTAGTGAGTAGGAAGAAGGTACCATTAGTGGTGAAACATCCTTTCCACTTGAAGGTATATTTGACCTATTTCTTGATGAGTATGGTACTAAAGCTTATGATAATGATCCCTATAAATTCATGGAATAAATTGACTTAGGGGTATGTTATGTGCCTAAAAGGAATGTTCTTATAACATCACTCACTAACGAGGATTATGAACCTGAAGGGATATGGGAATTTTTTTTATGGCTCTAGAAACAAGGTAGGGGTAAGATCTAGTGTCATTTTGATTTGTCCTTATAAAAAATAGTATTATTCTTCATATATATTCCATTTTATTTATACATGTAATGCAAATAAATATGAAGGCTTGGTTTATGGCCTCAAATGGGTAAAGAGGAATGGAATCAAGAATTCAAAAGTATATGGAGAGAGTGAATTGATTATACATAAAGTGAGAAACTAAGCTACAACCCAAAACCATTTGATTAAGTCTGACAAGAATAAGGTGTGTAATCTTATTGATTACTTTGATGATTTTAATATCTAACCTATACCAAGAGACTAATATAAACATGCTGATAGGTTGTTTGTGATAGGAGCACACTTTGATATAGTGTCTAACGTAAGTAGAGACAAGGACCAATCTCATATCAAATTCATTGTGAGACCTTATATTCTAGATAATGAATTGTCTTGGAAAGTGTTTGAGATTGATAAACACATTGTATACTTCATTCAAAATGAAGCAAAAGTTTCTTCAAAAAATCAAAAGAAGCTTCACAATCAACATGAAGAACAAATTATCTATTTGAGGGCAAACAAGATACCAAAGGGTCTAGTTACTTTGGAGAGTGTGTTCAATGAAGATGATCAAAGAAGGAAATAAAGGGTAAGCATTTCTAAAAAGGAAGATAACTATGAAATAATCTTGATAGTTAAGGACAAAATTTTTAAAATTGGTAAGACATGTTCTCTTTCTAAATATAGGCCTTCATTGAATTGTGTAAAGAATTTCATGATATATTTTCTTGGGAATACAAGGATTTCAAAGGGTTTGATCCAGATCTAGCTCATCAGACCATTGATTAAGAACTTAGAGCTAAATCAATTAGAAAAAAATAGAGGCATATCAATCCCAAGATAGAGGAACTCATGAAGAGAGAATTTACCAAATTGATTGAGTCTAAGATTATCTTTCCTATCAAGCACTCAATTTGGGTAGCTAACATTATACGTATTCAAAATAAGAGTGGAAATATCAAACTTTGTGTGTATTTTAGGTATCTAAATAGATTTTCACTCAAAGACCATTATCCACTACCTTCCATAGAGTAGATTTTGCAAGTGGTTTCAAGTTGTCAATGATTTTCACTAATTCATGGTTATTCATGTTATAACCAAATATTGGTGAATGAGGAGGATCAATTCAAGAAAACATTCATCACAAAATGGGGAAATTTTGAATATATAAATATACCTTTTGGTTTGTCTAATGCTGGTGTTACCTTCCCAAGAGCAATGGACATGGCCTTTAAAGGTTTGATCAATGAGTTTTTACTTGTATACCTTGATGATATACCTATTTTTTCCAAGGATGTTAAGAAGAACCAAGATTTTTCTTGGACAAAGGAAGGTAAGAACAACTTTGAGGCAATAAAATAGAAAATTGTCCAATCTCCTACTCTCTTGAACCTAAAATTTGTCAATGATTTCATACTCTACAATTTTTCTAACCTTGACATAATCTCAGTTATGATTATGAAAAATAATGATGAGGAATTGAATAACCCATTGCATTCTTTAGTCAAGGATTGGAGGATTATGAGGCCAAGTACACATTTGTTGAGAAGTAGGCTCTAGTTATGATATGAGGTTTAAAAAAGTTTAGGCACATGGTTTCAAACAATAGGATACATGTCATGGTCTCTCATCCTAACACCAAAGAGTTCCTCTTAATCAAAGACCTCAATGAAAAGAGAGATGGGTGGATCAAAAAGGTAATATAGTATGATGTTGATATCAAGGTAATAAAATTGGTAAGAGGAAAGGAGATATGTGAACATATAGCTTCAGATATTCAAGGGCTAAGAGAAGAAGTTTTAGTCAATCAAGTTCATCCCCAACCATCTAGTCATATACCAATTCAAATTTTGACACAAGACATCATTGGTTTCCTCCGAAATGGTGATTGTCCTAATGGTTTAAATAAGTCACAAATAAAGTATTTTAGATTTCAAACCATACTATATTATCTTGTATATGGTATTATCTTTTATAAGGATGTAAATTATGTGCTTCTAAGGTGTGTTGATAATGATATATTTGGCATCTTGCTAGAAAAGTCTTACAATGGTGTAGATGGAGGTTATTTCTCCCCAAAATTAATAACTACAAAGATGAGGGTAGGGTATTATTTTCCTAGCCTTTTCAAGGATTGATACTCTTAGGTTAGGAGGTGTCCTCAATATGCCTTCCTTTTAGGAAAATATAAACATGTAGCCTTTCCATTAAATCCTATCTAGGTGGACAAGCCTTTCATATAATTGGGCCTTGATTTCATTGGTATGATCAACCCTCCATCAAGTATTGGAAACAAATGGATATTAACTAATAATAATTAATTCTAAATGTTGGTAGAGGCTATTACATTAAAGGAGGTAACTAAAAATGTAATTTTGGAGTTTTATGAGGGTATCATAATAAGATTTGGGGTTCCCTATATTATCATTTTTTATAATGCACTTGCTTTAATGAGTGTTAAGTATTTTAAGTGGGAAAATAGGAGTGTATTTTACTTGATTACCTCATACAATTATTACCCTTAAGGTAATGGATTGGCTGAGTCTACTAATAAGAACCTCATCAAGATCATTAATAGGACATTGGAGAACAATCAAAGAGAATGGCACACCAAGTTGAAGATAGCCTTATGGTTTGATAGGAACACTCCTAAGAAATCAATTGGTAACTCTACCTTTGTGCTTGTTTATGGGAGAGAAGCTATGATATCCATCTCTCAAGAGCTCCTTGCTCTAGGACTTTCACATCAACTAGAACTACTAGAAAATACTCTGATGGAAGTTAGATTGATAGAAATAATGAAACTAAAAGAAGTAATGGATAATGTACATAAGACCATGGAACACCACCAAGTACTCATGAAGAAGTCCTTTGATAAAATATAAAGTAAAATAGTTTTCAAGGAAGGTGACTTGGTTTTAAAATGGGATGAGGATAGGGTAAAACTAGGTAAACATACAAATTTTGATGCTTAATGGAGTGGCCTTTACATCATCATCAAGTGTAATCAAAACAACTCCTTTTTAGCTGACCAAGATGAATAGAGAAAAATTACCTATCCCTATGAATGGGATACATCTAAATTTCTACTATTAGTCTTTTTAGGTCTATCTTGTAAATAGTAGCATAGGTGTGTGTGTTTAATCTAGTTTTTTTGTTGACTGTTGTGTTCCCTAAGTGTCTTATTTGACACATGAATGTTTCATTTGTTTTACTTTATATTCCCTAAGTGCTTAATATCACAGGTGTGTCTTTGTCTTGTGTAATGTCAATTATCCTATAGTCAATCCAGGGTCTATTCATGACAATCTAAGTGCTCATTTACATGACTCCATACCCAATGGAAGGATTTGGGAAACTAGTCTTAGCCATATCAGGCATGCCATACCCAAGAATTACCAAGAATGTTTGTCAAATTCCCATTCCAGGTTTGGACTTTTCAAATTTGACCAAGTCCAATACTTAGTTTTCCTTTAGAAGAAATGGTCTTTGACAAAGCCCAAAAAAATACCAAGTGTTATTTATTTTGGAAGGTTCATTTTGGTCTTTGTTCTAAGCCTTTGCCTAATTATTTCAAGTTTTTTTGTCCTAATCCCTTACCAAATTCTTTCAGACATTTTGTCCAAAGCTTTCTTTCCTTAATTACATTTCTTTTGGAAATTTTATTTTTAACTTTACCAAAGGATAAGTCTCCAAATTTTACCCTATGCATTTTTTATGAAATATATCCTTTCAAATCCAAAAGGTACTTTGTAACTTTTTCAAAAGGTATTTTTCCTTTCAAATGGTCTAATTCAACTTTTCCAATGGAATTCTTGTAGAGGAAGTACCCTTTTAAAAATTTTCAAAGGGTACATTTCAAAAGTCCGAAGGGCACTTTAGTTTTTTCAAGGGGTAGTTTTTAACTTTTTTGAAGGACTCTTTCAAGCCAGAAAGGACCCTTGCAACTTTTCTGAAGGGTATGTTCCAACTTCTCTAAAAGGACATTCTAAGACTAAATAGACACTTTCAAATATTTTGAAGGGTACTTTTCAACAAGACAAAGGACCATTTCAATTTTATGAAGGATGATTTAAATTTTTCAAAGGACCATTTAAATGTTTCTAAGGGCCAAACAAGAAGTTGAAAGGAATTATTTCAGAGAAATTATCTAAAGAATTATTTCAAAAAACTTGAAAAGGTGCTAAGGTCCATTTATTTCAAACATTTTTTTCAATAAAAATAGAGCTCTCAAAGACATGAATTCTTTTAGAAATATTTTTGGATGAATTCTTACAAGAAAATTATTTATAAGAAAGGGTCAAGATAAAAAGTCTAAAGGAAATAATCGAAAGGTGATGGCCCATAAAATGTCAATTTCAAACTACAATAAATAATTATTGCTATTCAAAAGACTTGGTGGGAACATGAGAGAAAATAAGGCAAGAAAAATGGACATGTTGATGGATCAAGTCATTGCTAGTGGCTGACCAAATCAAAGAGATTCTACGAGATCAACAAATAAAGGTGTCTAGAGGATAACTAGTAGTTAGAAAGAGCATTTTGTAACTATCGTTAAGAGTTTTAGTATAAAAATGTGTCCACTTATCTAATTTTAATTTTGAACTCTCAAGGATGATCTTTGATAGAAGTAATTTCCTATGCCACTCCTGAAGGTTTTATGCCACTTATCACCATTCTCATAACTAGTTTTGGATAAGTAAGAATCTTGACAAGGCATGGCTTGCCCCATCCACCCCTTTCATACATCTATAACTGATTCTCACAAGTGGACACATGTCCTTGTACCTTTTCATCTTATCTTCTCTCTCTTCCCTAAAGTTATATAAATTAAACCATTTTAGCCATTGTAGATAATGACATTTTTGGTATGGTAAAGCCCTATTGAAATGGCATTGTAATTTCCTTTTAGGAATTGAATACAAGACTAATTATAAGTTGTAAACTTTTTTCTAAATATGCGAATGATGTATATTGGATCCAAGTGATAACATCATCCTTACTCCCTATATCTTTCATGTTTGAACAAAGGTTTTGATGTTAATAGGTCATGTGAAGTGTGTTAAATGCATTTAATTCTCTTTCAAGTATGAAATTGTATCTATGGTGTGAAATCTACCCCTTAGGTCAACCATTTTATTGATTGTCTCAAGAATATTACCTTCACATTGAAACACTATGTTAGTATCTTTCAATGCATGTAATTAGTCTTGGAAAGCATTGTTATTCAGTAGAAGTGTAAGATTCGATGGTATAAATTATTGGTGGATCACCTCTTTAGCATAGTTTTCTATTTTATGTAAATTATTGACTCTTTTCATGAACAAGCATTATATTAGGTGATAGACACTTAGAGAAGAATGTAGGGAGCTATCCCTTTTCAATCCCATAGACTCATCTCTCTTACAAGTTCCCACAAACTTGAGGGATGATTCAATGTTGCATCAAATTGAAGGAGTTTCATAGAACATCTTAGGGTGCACAATTTGATGACAACATGAAATACTACTAAAATATTAATGAAAAGACTAATTTAAAAAAGGTGATATTAAAGAACTTAAACATTTATAGATTTGATAAATCCAACTAAAATGTGTCATCTTAAACATAAACATCATCATAGTTAGGTGTATGAAATTTGATGGTACATGTAATAATGAATTTTCCATTAGATTATGTGTGATGGATAAAGTGTATAGTATTAGTTTAGACAACATGTATATCATCAGTAGGTGGTTTATGGGATTTAGGTTGAAAATAAGGTGGAAGTTGGGTGATAGCATGAGGGGATATATTCAAGGTTTTTATATTGAATCTTATCTCATCTAGTTCATCATAATTAAAATATAAGAGGTTATGTGGATTGTTCCCAATTAATTCAAGGTGACCATGATAATCTCAAGTGGAATTAATAGGATAATTGAAGGGTTAAGATTCTTGAAATGGGTTACTAGGAAAATATTCAAGGGTAAAAATTTTAAAGATACCAAATTCTTAGAATTATTCAAAATTCTAATATTTTTTGTCTCCTTAAATATATTAAATATATCCATTACAGGGGAATTTTATACATTAGAATGCAGATAATATAACTTCTCTCATAAAATGAGTCCAAGATTAACCAAGTAAGATGTAAGAAAGTAGAAAGCTAAAGATCATGAATTTCACATAGACAGTGATAGGAGGAATGGTAATGGGAATATAAATAGAACTTAGAGGAGGCATTTACCTTTTATCATATCCTTAACATGTGATACATGTATATTTGAGGTTGCATTTAGAATATCCAAGTGTCTTAATGAAGTTAAGAGAATAAATGCAAGTACCTAAAAAAATTTTAATTAAGGCATGATTAACATGGATATCACCAATTTGGATGATAATGAATAGAGGCGGATCATCTATATGAATAAAAATCTCATTGGGAATCATGCAAGCAATAAGGAACTCAAGTGAAAGAGAACTATCATGGATTGAGTCATTATTAATGGTTGACCAAATCAAAGAGATTCTATGAGATAAATAAATATAGGTGTCCAGAGGATAACTAGTAGTTAGAAAGATCATTTTATAATTATCATCATGAGTTCCAATAGTGCAATGTGTTAGCTTATGTATTTTTAGTTTTTAACTCTCATGGATGATCTTTGATACAAGTAGTTTCTTGTGCCACTCTTGAAGGTTTTATGCCACTTGTCACAATCCTCATAACTAGTTTTGGACAAGTAAGACTCTTGACATGGCATGGATCACTTCATCCATTCCTTTCATACATTTGTAACTGATTATCACATGTGGACACATGTCCTTGTGCCTATTTATCTTCTCTTCTCTCTCTTCCCCAAATTTCTATAAATTGAGCCATTTCAGCCATTATAGATAACCACAATTTTTGTATAATGAAGACCTACTAAAATGACATTGCACTTTTCTTTTGGACATTGAATATAAGACCAATTATAAGTTATAAACTTATGTCTAAATATGTGAGCAATGTATGATGGATCCCAGTGAAAGAATCATCCTTAGTCCCTTTATCCTTCATGTTTGAACAAAGGTTTTGATGTTAACAGGTCATGCAAAGTGTGTTAAATAAATTAAATTCTCTTTTAAGTATGTAATTATATCTATGTTATGTAATATACCCCTTAGGTCAACCATTTTATTGAGTGTCTCAAGCATGTTACCTTCACATTCAAACACTATCTTAGTATCTTTCAATGTAGGGAATTAGTCATGGAAAGCATTGTTATTCAGTAGAAGTGTCAGAGTCGATGGGATAAATTCTTGGTGGATCACCTATTTAGCATAATTTTTTATTTTAGGTAAATTATTGACTCTTTTCATGAACAAGCATTAGATTAGGTGATAGACACTTAGAGAATAATTCAGGGAGCTAGCCCTTTTCAATCCCATAGACTCATCTCTCTTACAAGTTCCCACAAACTTGAGGGATGATTCAATGTTGCAGCAAATTTAAGGAGTTTCATAGAACATATTAGGGTTCAAAATTTGATGATAATAAGAAGTAATAATAAAATATGAATGAAGAGACTAAAATAAAAAAATTGATATTGAAGAAATTAAACATTTATAGATTTGATGAATCCAAATAAAAATGTGTCATCTAAAGTATAAACATCATCATAGTTAGGTGTATGAAATTTGATGGTACATGTAATAATGAATTTTCCATTGGAGTATGTGTAATGGATAGAATGTCTAGTATTAGTTTAGATAACATGTATATCATCAGTAGGTGGTTGATGGTATTTAGGTTGAAAATAAGGTGGAAGTTAGGTGATAGCATGAGGGGATATATTAGAGGTTTTGATATTGAGTCTTATCTCATCCAGTTGATCATCATTAAAATATAAGAGGTTAATTGGATTATTCCCAATTAATTCAAGGTGACCATGATAATCTCAAGTGGAATTGATGGTATAATTGAAGGGTTAGGATTATTGAAATTGGTTACTAGGCAAATATTCAAGGGTAAAAATTTTAAAGATACCACATTCTTGGAATTGTTCAAAATTCTAATGTTTTGTGTCTCCTTAAATCTTTTAAATATATTCATTAAATGGGAATTTTATACATTAGAATGCAGATAATGTAGCTTCTCTCATATAATTAGTCCAAATTTGACCAAATAAGATGTGAGAAAGTAGAAAGTTAAAGATCATGACTTTCACATAGACAATGATAGGAGGAATGGTAATGTGAATACAAACACAACCTAAAAGAGGAATTTACCTCCTATAATATCCTCATCATATGCTACATGTATATTTGAGGTTTCATTTAGAATATCCAAGTGTCTTAATGAATTCAAGGGATGAAATGTAAGTACCTAAACCTTTGTTAATTAAGGCAAGATTAATTTAGATATCACCAATTTGGATAAAAATGAATAGAGGTGGATCATCCACATGAATAAAAATCTCATTGGGAATCATTCAAGAAATATGGAACTTAAGTTAAAAGAGAACTATCCATTTTTTCATCAACATAGATGGACATATCTTCACATTGTTTAATTATAATATCTTCAAATCCATATAAGGTATCTTTGCATCATAATGAAGGAGGATGAGGGATGTTCATTTAAAACAATAATTATGTTATATTGTTTTTATGATGGGGAGAAGTTATTATAAATTCTAATAAAGGTATTTGAGATGGGAGATGAGAAAGTTTCACAATGGGATCCCATTCATCATAACCCATGGGAGGATTGCTAGATATATAAACATAATGTTTTAAAATATATTAGGAAATCGGGTTGAAAGTGACACTGAACTTGTGTTGATAGGGTTTAGTTAGTTCAAATTGATTAAAAATGGGTTGATTTAATTTAGGTGATGTGATCGGTTGTTAAGGTATTTCTTATGGTTAGGTTGAATAAATACTATTGGAAGTTTTTAGAATGAAATCTTGTTGTGTGGATGTTGGGGGAAGAGTAGATATGGTATGAGAGGTATAATAAAGTTGTGCTATTAAAATTAGTGCTTGAATGTTTATAATTTATTATTATCCCAATTCCATTATATGGGATGGGGAAGTGTCTTAAATGATGTATAATTATTGAGAGGTGTGATGTGTAGGTGTTGGATTTGAGTCAATAAAAGAAACTACTCTTCACATGATAGTCATATTAACCACATTTTCTTCATTTTTAGTTAAGTTTATAATACTTCAAACATTATTCATAGAAAGATTAGGCTTGTCAATGTTATCTTTATGGTTAGGAAGAGGATATTTGTAGATATCAAGATGAGTATTAGATTGGTTAAATCTTGGATTTTAATTTTCATTTCATGGGCTTTAAAATTTATGTCATATGGTTTTTTATTCTTTTAAATAAGGATTTCATGATCAAATGTTGGAAAAAAAAGAAAATCCATAGAAAAAGCATGTAATTGTCTACAAATCTCATGTGGGTGGCCCCAACTTACATGAAATCAACAAAAAAAAATTGGATCATACCATGATTTAATAAGACAATTGGGGTCAAGATCTCATGGTATGGGTATTATAAGATGTTTTTTACGTTATGATAAGGATAATGGTTTATGCACATTAGTGTGGTTGAGTTGATAAAATTTAGGAATAGGAGTGTTGTTTGTAGAGGGAACATGTTCCATATCAATATTTGGATAAATTTCTTGAATGTTATGAATAGTTCCATAGGTGTCGATAACACCATCATTATTTGCATGAATTTTTTTTTGTTTTTAATGAGAATACAAGTGCCTATTGTAGGTTGAGATGGTTAAAATTGATACATGAGTAAGTCTTTTCATTTGGCATAGTTAATGGATTTTTTCAAGGTTCTTGGGTAGAAAGTCCTAACTTGGTATTGTAATTTTGGATATAGAGAATTAGTCAATAAGTGGAAGAGGTTATCGTCTACCATATTATGCTCACATTTTTTAGTAAAATCTTTCCATCATTTTATGAATGCTTGTGTAATTTTAGTTTCAAGTTGTTTTCAATTTATAAAGTGGGATAAGTTATTTTAGGGAAGATCACTAGTTTAAAATTCATGGACTAGTTAATTAACTAAGTCTTTGAGGCTAGTGATAAAATGAGTTTTTAATTTATTATACCAATATAAAGCATTTCCTAAGATTTTTTTAGATAATAGTTTGGTATCAAAAAAGGTGTTAAGTTTGACCAAATATTTATAAAGGTTACCAAATGTTTTTAAATGCAATGTGGGATTAATGGATCCATTATAAGTGATGCTGGGTGTGATACCTCCTATGTCAATATTAGCAATTTGTGGTATAAGAGGTTAATTTTGTATATGTTTGATTGTTTTATTAAGGAGGGGTGGTTGTGGGATAAGGTTACCATGGTAATACCTAAGGTGGGATGGGGGACATTCATATTTTTCACTTCCCATGAAACTTATTGAGGTTGGTTTGGAAGATGAATGAGATTGCTTTGCATTTGCATCATCCAATTTTCATTATTATTTTGGAAGTTATGCATTTAATTAAGTGTTTTTAATATGAGTTGGTTAGTTTGGGAAACATTTTGACTAGTGTTTATAGCATGTGATGTATTAGTGTTAGTAGTAATATATTGAGCTATACTATGAGTGGTAGTATACACCAAACTAGTGGCATGAGTAGCATTGGTAGTAAAAGAAGCACTAAAATCATGATAAGCATTGGTAGAAAATGATGCACTAGTATCATGATTAGGGGGGATGGTCCTTTTGAAGAGGTCCACTAGAAGTTGAACCTACTATGTTGGTATAAATACTTGGCATGGAGGTTTAATAAGTCATAGAAGATGAATTCATGGTATGTGAAGGAGACATAATATAAGGAAAAGGTTGAGATGCAAAGAAAGTGGTTCTCCCAAATCTATGATGAAAGGTATGGGAGGGTGAATAAGGTTATTATATATGAGGACCTTTCATGATGTTATAAATGGTTGAAGGGTCTTTTCCTTTATGTTGAGGGAATTCGTTGATCAAAAAGAGAATTTTAATTATGTACTATAAATCGTGCTCATATTCTAGTGAAAATAAAGGGTTGTGGATTGAGGATGAATGAGGAGGAGTCCCATAGTTATTAATGCAAGTGGTGACATAGACATTAATTTCATACATTTTGGGTGCCATAAGTTGTGTCTTGGAAAATATATTAAGGTTGGTAAAACTCAAAATTATTGTTTGAGTTAACTCTATATTATCCTTGAATAGGAAATTCATGATGAAGTAAAGAGGTTAAAAACTTGATGTAAAGAAGGATCAGCTAGTAAGATATAAAATCAAACCAATCTATAGTGTTCTATAAGATAAGAAACATAACAAGGAATAAATAACATGGTTATACAAGTTGATTATGTACTACAGAGGGAGAAACTGAATAGGCTAAAAGATACATAATTGTATAGGGTGATTGTGTACTATATATAGATAGAACAAATAGCCTATAAGAGATTGTGTCTATAGGGTTGATAGTGTTTTAAAAATAGGAATAATTGTTTCAAGATAATAGATAAGTAAATATATTCAAGCAAACAAGCAATTAGATAAATGTGTTTGATCTAATTATATCACACAACACAAACCTTGTATTAATGATATCTAGTGTAAGTTTTACAATAGAAAATACAATGATCAAAGAGAAACTAGAAAAAAATTCAATGTAAATGCTAAACTAATTGGTCATTCATAAACGTTGTTAATTTATAATAAATTTTGAAATTAATTTGATAGAGTTAATTATAAGAAGGAACTAAAAAGTAATATAAGGATAGTTTCAAGTAGTTTAGGTTGAAAGGGATTTATATTGGTAATGGTATTAGATTCATATTTGGGTTTACACCCTCACTTCATAATCCTATAGTGATAAGGGTGTTCGGTGATTTGACAATATATACCATTAATCATGTGTTTATACTTGGTCAACAAACTAGGTCAGCTTCCCCCATGGTGAAGAAATCCAATTAGGTAAACCATGAAAATAAAATGTTTAATGATATTTTAGTGTTAATTGATTTGAAGGTGTGTACAAAATAAAAAAATAGTGTTACTAAATTGATAAATTTAAAACCACCTAATTAGTCTATGTTTTTCACTCTAAACATGCAAGCAACTAAAAATGAAAAGTGAATTAATTACTAGAAAAATATGTTAATTCCTTTGGATGTGAAGAGTATAGATTCACTTCAAGTGACACTATATGAAAATAATATAGAATAGATTCTATAGGGTTACTACTATTCTATAGAAGTAACATCCAAAAGAACATAGTCAAACAACTTGATTGAATATTCTAGAGAGAAAATAGGCTACATAACTTTATCAAGATAGTCAACCTAATTCATTGTAAGGTACAATTTTATAGGTTATAAACTATGAAAAATAAGACTTTAAATGAAAAATAGAAATGACATGTATGTTAAAAAAGAGATATGAATAGAGTTGACTAGGTCAATGATGTTTGTATTCTTATATTTGAAGAAGAATATTGTGTCAATCTGATCTATATAATCACCTATATTTAGAGAAGACCTTCATAGAGAAAACATAATGAATTTGGAATGACTGTGTGTTAAACCTATGTATAACATGTTAGACTATATTGATAAGGTTGATACAATACTGAATAAATAAAAATATATAAGATGGTAATAAATTTAATGCATGAAAGAAAACCTAAAAGGGTCATATTCACGTCAAATTCACCAGAATGTATACAAGGGATAATGTAGTTGATCTACAAATCGATCCTAGAACATAGAAGATAAATCACACTTACACTTCAACTTGTTAGTACATTTAGACAATTGGGGTCATGACCAAAATAGATCCACTAAACCTAACTAAAATGGGTCCTTTACCATAATTATATCACTAGAGAGGTTTCTAAACCTTCTAGTTAAGCAACACCATATAATAACCCTAGTTAGGTCCTATATTTTATATATTCATAAAGTAAATACAAAGTAAAGTAAAGTATAACCTAGTGTTCACCAAAGCTTGTGGCACAAAATGGAGGTATAAACATAAAATAAAACATGCATAGAAGATATATACTTAAGACAATATATAATAAATCATAATTAATAGGAGAGATTCATATAAGATAAAAAATGCAAATATATCTACTTTAACAAATGATAAATAGATTTAGGAATTATTACCTTTGAAGACAAACCCACCAAACCCAAATCTCTCCCTTGTCCAAAGTTATTTGCATGAGGTTTTTGTGGTATGTAAGTATAAAAAGGATAAGTCATCTCTAGGATAAAAAAATCCTCTATGCATCCAAAATACTTCTCTATAAGACAAAATCTATATCTCCAAGTGTAGTATTGAAACCCTAATAAATGTTCCTCAAGTAGAATGATGGATAAATAGATGCAAAATATATGAATTTGTTATTCATACCTCCCTAAAATGATGAAAATTATGTGTATATATAAGTAAATCTAACCCTAAACCCTTCTAAAATTCTAGTGGACAATATCAACCCTAATTGACCTCATATTGTTATTTAATAAAAACAAGTTAGGTCTTGAAATGGGTCAGTTAAGCCTAATAGAGTCCCATAAAGTCATAATATAATTTAAGCATAAGGTCATACCAAGCTAACATTATTTGATAAGTGTCAAAAACATTTTTTTTGGATTAGATACGGGCCATGTAAGGTGGTGAATTGGTTGGAGGAGTGTGTAAAGGAGGAGTAAAATCTTAGGGAAGTTTTTAGGATATGCTTATGTTAATATCAAGTGGTTTTATAGGGGAAAATAGACTTATGAAGTGCCAATGATCTTCCCACCCCTTTTTTGATGTACCCTTTAAGGCATGCATTCAGAGTCATTGAGACTTGATGGGTTCCTACAATAGATAAAGTATTAATAATTGGTCAAGTTTGAAAATATTATGTGTATACAAAAATGATTATATCAAAAATTATAATTAAGCCATAAATGATTCTATCCATTTAGGTATTTTATCAAAACTTTTGGGACCCTCTGATTATCATGTATGGACCTTGAAAAGTTATGAAAATAAGTGATGTAGAGTAAAAAAATTTCAAGGACATAATTAATGATATGTAACTCCATTTGATCTATTGTATGCACCAAATCAACATATAAGAAAGAAAAATTCATCCATAAATAATGTTATCCATTTAGAGATGCTTTCATAAATTTTTGGATGATGCGAATTCCAAACTTATAGAAGCCATAACTTATGATCTATAACTCTAATTTTTCTCATTTTCACCAAAATGACCGTCTCAGAAAGTGAAAAAGATATATCCATTTTAGGATGTTTTTAGAACTTTTTGGACCATTATATGGTCATGTATGGCCTTTGATAAATATAAATCATGTGAAGTCCAAAATTTTGATCTGTAACTTTGTTTGAGATCTCATTTGTGCCAAAATGACAATCTCAAAAATTAAAATCTAGCCATGAATAGAACTATATATCTAGGGATGTTTTAAATATTTTTTACCCTTAAATGGTCTTGTATGGTCTCAAAAGAAATATAAAAAAAGATGCAGAGCCCAAAGTTTTGGATGCCATAACTTTTGATCTATAACTCTATTTGACCTCTAGTTTATGCAAAAATATCTCTATCCATTTATGGATGTTTTCAAAACTTCTTGGACCGTCATATATATCTATTTGGGATCTCATTTATGAAAAAATGATTATCTTATAAATTACAACTAAACCATAAAAAACTCTATCCATTTAGGGATGTTTTTATAACTTTTTGAGACCCTAAAATGGTCATGTATGGTCTCTAAAAAAATTATTTATAGAGGCCAAAATTTTTTATTTGTAACTCTATTTCATCTCTCATTTACATTAAAATAATTGTCTGATAAGGAAAATCTCATCCATAGATAGATCTATCCATTTAGGGATGTTTTCATAAATTTTTAGACCCTTAAATGGTCACATATGGCCTTTGAATTTTTATAAAAATAAATGGTGTTGAGTCAAAATTTATAGATGCCATAACTTCTTATTTGTAACTATTCTTGATCTATCATTTACACCAAAACAACCATTTAAGAAACTAAAATTCAACCATAAATACTATCCATTTAGGGATGTTTTTATAACTTTTTAAATCCTCATATAGTTGTGTATGGCCTTTGGAAATTTCTAAAAATAAATGATGTAGAGTCTAAATATATAAAGGCCACAAATTTTGATTTGTAATTCTATTTTTTCTCTCATTTATGTCAAAATGAATATTACAGAAAGTAAAATTTAATAATAAATACATATAACTATTTATGACTATTTTTAGAACTTCCAGACCTTCATATGGTTATGTATGACCTCTAAAAAGTTTTAAAAACAAATTATGTAGAATAAAAACTTCTGGAGGCCATAACTTTCCATCTAAAAATCCTTTGAACTCTATTTTATGCCAAAACAACCATATTGTACATTAAAATTTAGCATAAATTACACTTTCCTTATAGGTATGTTTTTTTAAAAAATTCATACCCTTAGATGGTCATGTATGGCATCTAAATTTTTTTGAAAACAAATGATGTGGATTCCAAAATTATGGACACCATAAATTTTGATCCATAACTCCATTTAAGATTTCATTTGTGCCAAAACAACCATATCATAAAATATAATTTATCCATAGTCAAATCTATCCATTTATGGATGTTTTATAAAATTTAAGACCATTATATGGTCAATTATGACCTCTGAAATGATTTGAAAACAAATTTTGTAGATTACAAACTTATTGAGTCCATAACATTCGATCTATAACTTTGTTTGAGCTCATTTATGCTAAGATGATAATATTAGAAGGTAAAATTAATCCATAAATAAAACTATCCATTTAGGGATGTTTATAATAATTTTTTAGACCCTCAAATGGTCATGTATGGCAGTAAAAAATCCTAAAACTAAATGATGTGGATTCCAAACATCTGGAGGCCATAACTTTTGATCCATAACTCCATTTGAGCTCTCATTTCCGCCCAAATTATTGTATCATACAGTAAAATTCAGCCATAAAAAGATCCATCCATTTAAAGACGTTTTTAGAGATTTTTGGACCCTTAAATGGTCATGTATTTACTTCAAAAAGTTTTGAACACAAATCATTTAGAGTCTAAACTTTTAATGGCCATAATGTTTAATCAGTAACTTTATTTGATCTCTCTTTTGTGCCAAAATTAATTTCTCCAAAATTAAAGTTTAAACATAAATATATATATCCATTTAGAGATGTTTTTATAATGTTTTAGACCCTCACGTGGTCATGTATGACCTTTTAATTTTTTTGAAAATAAATCATGTGGATTCCAAAATTTTGATCCATAATATGTTTAAGACCTCAATTGTGACAAAATGACTATACTAGAAAGTAAAATTAAAAAATAAACAACTATATCCATTTAGGAATGTTTTCAAAAAATTTAATACCCTCAAATTATCATACATGGCCTCTAAAAAGTTATAAAAACATATGATATAGAGTAAAAGATTCTAGAAGCCATAAAATCTGATTGGCAACTTTGTTTGAGCTATCATATACACCAAAATGATAATCTCAAAAAGTAAAATTAAGTCATAAACAACACTATCCATTTAGGGATGTTTTAAAAAAATTAGATGATGTGGAGTAAAAAAATATGGAGGCCATAACTTCTGATTTGTATCTCTATTTGAGTTCTCATTTGTGCCAAAAAACTCATCTTAGAAAGTATAATTCAACCATAAATAAATATATCCATCCAAGGTTTTCATCCATGACCTCCAATTGGTTTTTTAAAATAAATGATATGGGGTCAAAACTTATAAAGTCAATAAATTTTGTTCTATAAATCTATTTGAGCTGTCATTGGTACCAAAATGATCATCTTAGAAAGTAAAATTTATCCATAAATAACTCTATCTATTTAGGGATGTTTTATTGTGTTTAAGTCAAAGCAATTACATGTTTTAATGTTAGGAGAGTTTTTTTTTATTATCTTGTTTGAATTAGTCATATTATGCCCCTTTTTGGTAACATAATAAGGAAGAAAAAAGAGGGAAAAATCACCCAAAAGTAAATTGATTTAAATAAACTAAGAAACATTGGATTATATTGGGTTTATTTATGTAAATTTGAAAATATCATGAAGTGAAAAGGGAATAAAATAAGTTATTTGGGAATTGCAAAAAGAAATTAGGGTTATTTGGATATTTTTATAATGATGAAGTTGACTTCATTGTTGGAGAAATTTAAGGGTTTCATTTAGATGACATGTCAAATATAGATATTTTAACTGCAAGTTAATTATGAATGAGTGTATTGTTTCATTGATGAATTAAAGTTACATGATGATAAACTCATAATGATATAGGATATTTACCAGGTCATGCAAAAAATGTGTAGGTTTTAGGGAAAATGATAAGAGGAGATAAAAGGAGATTAATATGGGGATGGTATAAAAATTAAAGGGAAATAGAGCTTGGCCAAAGATGAGAAAATATATATTTTCACACATTTAAATGGAAAATACCATATAACTAGGTCAATTCATCATGAATTATAATAATTGATTGTAAATTTGGATGGCAATAAATTATGTATTTTGTCATGGGTTTTATTATTATTAATTTACATGTGTAAAATGTTAGATTATAACAAAAAAATTACTTTAAACCCTAGGGTTTTAGGTCTATAGACCTGGGAATAGAACTTGGTTTTATCCTCATGCTTATAATGGCGAGGTTAAGTCATATTAAAGGAAGAATTGGTACATAGTATGGTAGACGATCTTATATAATAATAGATATCAATAGTGTCTTATTTTATTCTTG
The DNA here is from genome assembly GCA_037957365.1 of Torreya grandis. NCBI lineage: Eukaryota > Viridiplantae > Streptophyta > Pinopsida > Cupressales > Taxaceae > Torreya > Torreya grandis. Next base: position 324,792 of record JARHVA010006984.1, read on the forward strand.
TATACAATCAATGATTGATGAGTTCTAATGTATCTATATAAACTTATATTACATATAGTTGAAGCCAATATATGATTTATTTAAATCATTTACCTTATAGTTAAGAAACTCATATAATATGATTATATATAGATATAGAAGCTATAATATATAGCTTTGGTTCATCAATGACATGTGTATTTATGTAAATTAGCATATTGAATAAGGATGATAGGATTATAAACATTTATAGATCAAAAAATGAAGAATGTTAGATATACGTCTAGTTATAAAGACTCAGTTTGAATTATACAAGTTTAATATAGGTTAAATTTAAGTTATAATGTATATATTTATGATTATGTGATAATGTGTGTGTGTGTGTGTGTGTGTATTACATACATACATAAATAAATAAATACATATGTATGTATGTATGTATTTATGTATGTATACATATACATACATACACACACACACGTATGCACACATGCACACATTTGCACACACACTATTGTAGAAAAAATAGGCTAATCTTCTAGAGGCCATAAATTTTGACCTATAGCTCTGTTTGAGCTATTCCATATGCCAAAATGACCATATTAATTTTTTTTAATTTTATACTAAGCCTATTTATCCACTTAGAGTTGATTCTGATATTTTTTAGAGTGCATACATGATCATTTAAGGGTCTATAATTAATGTTTAATATTTTTTCAAGAGTTTTCTACTTTTAGAAATTGTAAATTTTTAGGACCAAAAATCAACTTCAATTGAATTTCATTCCATAGGATAATTTTAGTTTCTAAGACATTTTGGGATATTTTTAGATCTGTGCACACTTGCATTCAAAACTTGCTATAAATAGTAGTTGCTAAAAATATATGTTTTTTTAGATTTATTTTTATTTTTTATTTTTTGCATGTTAAATTTAAATAAATTCTAATTTGAGGCTTATTTAAGCATGGTTTGGGTTTTTAATTATTTAAATTCATTTAATACAAATCAATTTTGAGTATTATTTCAATATTTAAGCCTATTAATAATTTTAATTGTCTTGATTATTTTTGAGTTCATTATCTGGTGTCAGAGTAAGTTCAAATATTAGTACAAAAAGGCATGGTGAGATGATGAGAACATATTATGTAGATGAACCAGACTATACAAGAGCTACAGAGGAAATTTCAATAATTAACTGAGGTTATCACTAATCAATAGAGAAGACAAGGTGGTGATGAAGAAGACATAGATCATGATGAAGAAGTTCAACAAGAAGAAGAAAAATAAGAGCAGCCACCATCGATGGAAGAGATGATGGTTTGGGATTTAGAAGGAAGGAATCAAGGAATTAAGGTTGATGTTATATATTATGAAGGAAGTTTAAAACTAGAGGATTTGATAGATTGGATGAATAACATGGAGAAATTATTCAAGTGGAAGACCATGAGAGAATACAAGAAGGTAAAATTTGCATGCATGAAGTTGAAAGGTCATGCAATGATCTAGTGGGATCACCTACACAAAGAGAGATATAAGAAAGGTAAAGAGAATATTAATTCATGGAAAAATATTTAGAATAAGACGAGGGATAAATTTCTTCTTGTGGATTATGCACAAACCCTATATAGAAGATTCCAAAATTTGAGGTAAAAGGATCATAGTATATAAGAGTATACAGATGAATTTTATAAGCTTTCCATATTAGTGGATCATGATGAAACATAAGAGTATATAGATGAAAATTATGTAAATGGTTTGAAATTTTATATTCAAAATGAATTAGGCATGCATAGAATAATTTACATGGAAGTGGTTTATCAATTATCTTTGAAGGCAGAAGAAAAACAAAATAGACATAATTTTAGAAGAATATCTCTTGGTCTAAGAAGTGGTAGATCCCATAAAAATAGGGGATGAGGTGGGTTTATTACCAATATAGGTGGGTTTAATACTAGTAAGGGTGAATCATCACATGGTGCAAAAAGGTAAAATGATAATAGACAAGGGTTTCAATACCAAGAAAGAGGACAAGGATTTCAGAGAGGATGAGGTTATGGTGGTACTAGAGGATGGTTTCTGAATCAGTGTATATCTTATGTATATTATATATGTAGAGAAGAAGGGAACATATAATTTGAGTTTCCACACTATCAAGATCAAGAAATGAGGCAAGAAGATCACCCAATAGTAAATCTAGGCGAGGTTGAAATAAAATAGCAGAACACTGAAGTTTCACCAGTAGATGTTGGAAATAATCTCATGATGAGAAGAACCATGATCACTCCAAGGAAGTAACAAGTGTAAAATAAATAAGGTGGTGATGCATGGATGTGATTAAATATTTATCAAACAATATGTACTTTGGGTGGAAAGGTATGCAAAGTAATTATAAATGGTGGTAGTTGTGAAAATATGGTTTATAAATAGATGATAGAGAAACTAAATTCTTAATGTGAAAAGAATCTTAATCCTTATCAAATTTCATGTTTTTTTAAATGGAATGAAGTTACAGTAGATAAAAGGTGCTTAGTCAAGTTTTCTATAGGAAAAAGTTATGATGATGAAATATGTTGTGATGTTATTCGAATGGATGCATGCATTGATTATTAGGGAGACCATGGCAATTTGACAAGAAATTAATTCATGATGGAGCAAAGAACACATATAATTTTTGGAAAGGTGGTACAAAGGTAGGTTTGTTACCTCTTAAAGGGGAAGAGAAGGCAAAAATCATGCTTTCTAATTAACAATTTATCCAAGATATGAAGGTGGTAGATTATTATTATGTATTAGTAGTAAAGAATGGAGAAATAAAAATGGTACCAATACCAACAAAAATAGAAAGAGTGTTGAAAGAATATGCAAATGTTATGCCTAATGAATTACTAGATGGTTTACCATCGAAGAGATATATTCAACATCACATTGATTTGATTATATGATCAACTCTACAAGATAAAGCAACTTTTAGGATGAGTCCAACAAAACATGCAAAATTAAATAAAAAATTTACTAAATTACTAAGAAAGAAGGTGATAATGGAGAGTATGAGTCCATGTGCAACACCAGTGTTTCTAACTCCAAAGAAATATGGAGTATGGATACTATTTGTGGATAGTAGATAAATTAACAAAATTACAATATACCTCATGTAGATGATATGATGGATGTCCTTATAGGAGCAAAATATTTTACCAAGATTGATCTAAGGAGTGGTTATTATCATATTCAAATTTATGAAGGAGATGAGTGGAAAATTGCATTCAAGACTAGGGATGGCTTATATGAGTGGATGGTGATGCTATTTATATTATCTAATGCACCTAGGACATTTATGAGGGTGATGAATACAATGCTACAAGAATATATTGGTAAGTTTATGGTTGTTTATTTTGATGATATTTTGATATTCAGTAAGACTAAAGAAGAACACTTATAGAATTTGATAATGATAATGGATTTGTTATTGAAGGAGAATTTGTATGAAATTTTGAAGAAGTGCAAGTTTATGCAATATAATTTGGTATTTTTGGGATTTTTAGTTTCAATAGATGGTGTGAAAATGGATGAATACAAGATAAAGGAAATTGTTGAGTGGCCTATTCCAAGAAGCATTATAGAGGTAAGAAGTTTCCATGGTTTATTAACTTTTTCCAAAAACATTATTAAAATTTTTATTAATATTATGACACCAATAATAGATTTCATGAGAGGAAAAGAATTTGCATGGACTAGAGTAGCCACATAAAGTTTTGAAATTTTGAAGAATAAGATTATAGAAAGACCAATTTTAGAATTACCAGATTTTAAAAAAGTGTTTGAGGTTGATTGTGATGTTTCATTTGTGGGAATTAGTGCTGTGTTGAGTCAAGAAGGAAAGCCAATAGCATATTTTAGTGAGAAATTGAATGAGGTAAGGATAGAGTATTCTACTTATGATGTTGAATTTTATACAATTATAAAAGCATTAAGACATTGGAGGCATAATTTGGTGCCTAAGGAGTTTATTCTATTTACATATCATGAGGCTTTGAAGTATGTGAATACACAAAAGAAGTTGAATAGTAGGCATGCAAAGTGGGTTTCTTTCTTGTAGGGGTATACTTTATTGTTGAAGCATAAATTAGAAAAAAGAAATTAGGTAGGTGATGCATTGAGTAAGAGAGTAGTTTTATTAACTACTATGGTGAGTGAAGTAGTTGGATTTAAAGTTATAAAATAATTATATGGTACTAATCCATATTTTAGAAAGATATTTGAATAGTGCAAGAATCCAATAACAAGTGGGATAGATATTATTTATAATGAGTATGTTATACAAGAAGGTTATCTCTTCAAAGGGAAATAGTTATGCATTCTAGTTGGGTCTCTATAAGACAATATAATAAGATAATTACATAGTGGTCATTTGGATAGACATTTTGGTAAGGTGAATACAATATATTTATGGGAGGAAAATTATTTTTGGCCAAAAATGAAGAAAGATGTGACAAGGTATGTTTCAAGGTGCAGAATATGTCAGGTGGCCAAAGGACATGCACAAAATACTAGACTATACATGCCATTATCAGTTCTAAGAAGACCATGGACAGATTTGAGTATGGATTTTGTTCTAGGATTGCCAAACACATAGAGAGGTAATGATTCAATTTTTGTTGTTGAAGATAGATTTTTTTAAATGGTTCATTTCATAACATGTAAGAAAACCAATGATGCCACTAGCATTGCATAATTATTTTTTAAGGATATTGTGAGATTGCATGGTATTCCAAAAACTATTACTTTAAATAGGGACATGAAATTTCTAGGTCATTTTTGGAGTTGTGAAAGAAGATGGGTACTAAGATAAAAATCAGTAGTATATATCACCCATAAATACATGGATAGCTAGAAGTTGTGAATAGGAGCTTGGGAAATTTATTTAGATGCATAGTTAAAGTTATAATGTCTTTATATATATATATATATATATATATATATGATTATGTGATCATGTGTGTGTGTGTGTGTGTGTGTGTGTGTGTGTGTGTGTGTGTGTGTGTGTGTGTGTGTGTGTGTGTGTATACACACACACATACATATACATGATCACATAATCATATATATAAACACATTATAACTTTAACTATGCATCTAAATAAATTTCCCAAGCTCCTATTCAAAACTTCTATCTATCCATATATTTATGGGTGATATATACTACTAAGTTTTATCTTAGTACCCATCTTCTTTCACAACTCCTCCAAAAATGACCTATAAATTTCATTTCCTACACACATACATAAATATTATCACACACACACACACACACACATGTATGTATGTATTTATGTATACATATACATATACATACACACACACCCACACTCATGAAGGTATGTGCATTCACCCATGTGCACACGTGTACACACACATGCATTATATATGGATTTGACATTATTTTTATTAGATTAGTTAAAAATCTAGGTTGAAGGGGAACATACCCTTTATAATAAACAACCAAAAGATAAGCAAGTAAAATCAATGAGACAAAAATAGAGAACCCTTGTGGCTACACCCACCTTCCACCAAACTACCACCAACTATCAGCTAAAAAATGAAAAAGAAGCCAAAAATAAAATAGGGACCAATCATCTATTATAATTCATAGTAAAAGACCAACTTTTTGGTCTCAACACTAAAACTTTTGTTGTTTCTTCCCCTTATCTGACTCCCACTAAACTATTCCTTACCATCTTCCTATCTCTTTCTCTTAAGGTTAGAGGAGTGAAACTCCTCTTTTTATTATTTGGGCTCCCATGTGGCTTCCTCATATTTTTCATGCTAGATAGATTTACATTTATGGGTACAGGCCAAATAAACTAAACTTTCAATATTGGCTATTGAATCTAGATAGGGAATCCTTTGAGCTTCTTGAACTCCTCAATAATTTTACCCTAGAGTGATTTCTAGATCATTATTTTTGTATAAAAATTTTAGATGGAGTCCTCAATCTCCACCTTAAAATTGGACCTAGAGACCTATTTACCTTTGGTATCAATTAGATGGATGAGTGAAGGGATTTTAGAGCTAGGCTTAGGGTCCTCCAATACATTTTCAACCAAATCCCCTACATCTTGCTCTTCCTATTCATCTCTAGAATCTGATTGGGTGTTGTTCATTTCCTTCTCAAAATTATCCATCTCACTATTAATGTCTATGGCCTTAGTGATGATCTTAAACCATAGTGGCTCCCCATGCTTAATCAACAATAAGATTAAACCTTGATGTATTAAATATATAGAAGGATTCATTTTGAAATTGAACACCAAAATCTCTATAGATTATAACAAGAAAAAAGGGGCCCTAATTATATGACCTTTAAAGTGGTTTAGAAGAAGAAATTGATGTGAAATGATAATAGTATATTTACCCTCAAGGGTAATGTACCTCATGATTTGTAAACAAACCTCTGACCATTTATTTGACATCTCTGTATGCATAAATCCCTTATGAGATGAATACTTGGTTTTATGCTTATCCTTCTCCTTATTATATAAATATGTTTAGGAGATCCTCCTTCCACCTCTTATCCTTGAATGCCTTGACTTCATGGAATTACATCCTCATTGTTTCACCAATGAGCTCCTTAATAATTTAGATCTTCAAGGCATGCATTCTCACTTCATAGTCTTTCCAACTATGGGCAAAATCCTTGGATAGTATAGTGTCATGCTAGACTAATCATTCCATAAATAATTATACCCCACCTTTGACTATTTTGTTCCAAACATATTCATTTTCATTAACATCAACATAAGAGATCATTTTAAATTAGTCTCTGTCCCCACCCATTTTTTGAAAGTGTGAATTACTTCGACAGATTTTACAAAATAAGCTCTTCAAGAAGGAGAAATGATGTTTATAGAGATTAGAGCCACCCTTAGTCATATGATAAAAAAATCATGGCTTCCATAAAATGCAAGGATTTGGTAATAATAGCCTTACACATATAAATATTATCAATTATAAACCATGATTTTTTCATGATTAATTCACTCATTATGACTTTATGCGATGTGATATTTTAATAGCTCAACAATATAGATGACATCATTTGGATAATTGATTTCATGTCTAGTGGTATAGTCATCTCTTGAAAATCTGATATTTTCCATGAAATTGGCACCCCTATTACCTTCTCTATAGACATGTCCTATAGAGACCCCTTTAAAGTGGGTCAACAGGTTTTTAGCATTATTGATGATGTTGGATGTGTTCTAAGAGGGGGGAGAGAGGAATTTTAAGTAGTTAATAATGTTCAATGAATCCCCCTCTATTTGTATGAATTAAAGGATGGAATTAGCTACAAACTCAATACCCCAAAGCACTACAATAGCTTTTGAGACATGGTTAGTTTGGTACTGAGTGGGCCTATATAGGTTGTGTTAATATTTCCTAAAGAATCTCTAATCACCCCTCTTGCCCCTGATAAAATTGGGTTCCCTTTCATTTCCCTATAAAAATTTATCTTAAACCATAGTGGAGGGTGAAGCAACCACTTGAATTTAGACTTGTCCAACCCCTTAGCTTGAGCTTTTCAATGGATGACCAGATTTAGTAGGGTCATAATCTCAGAGGAGGGAGAGATAGGCTGATCAAAAGAGGAAGCATATGAAGACCAATTTTCATGAAAAAAGGCCAAAACCCATATGAAAGTTGAAGGATCATGAGGTCTAAGATTCTTGAATATGCAAGAGTTCCTAGTTTTCCAAATTCCCTAAAAAATATGGGGGAGAGCCAAATTCTATAATAACTTTAGTGGTGTAGCTTCCCAAGGAGGCTTCCATTGGGTAATCAGGTCCTTAATGGAACTTAGGCTGACTCATGATAAATTAGGAATGTTAAAAAAGTGTTGAAAATGGATGAATCAAAATAATAGAAGAGGAACAAGTGTTACACAATCTCAGCTTCCTTCTAGTAAAAAACACACCTATTAAGAATGGAGAAAACTCTTTTCATCAAGTTGTCTATGGTAAGAATATTGTTTTGGGCTACCAACTAGAAACACTAATTTTGGGGATGAGGTTTTTAATCTAGATAACCTACTAGTTTTCATCATCATTTCCTTGGTACCAAAGGGAGGAATAATTAGATTTAATAGAGTAAAGACCACTAGGATCATGTTTCCAGATGAGGGCATCCTCCTTTGGAATAATATTGATGTGAATGTGTTAAATATAATCATTTAATTCTTTAAGGAGGTAGTCTTACTATTGGTTTAGATCATTTTTTACAAGAATTCTCCACCTCTTCCTCCCATTCCTCTCCTCCCAATAAACTTACACCTTGTGATCATATGCTTCCTTGAAGAAAGAGATCAACTCTAAGTCTTGGAAGGAGGAAGCCAAGGGGTGTTGATCTAAAGATAAAACCAAAAGTTGACTATATTTCCTTAGACTACTTTCAACTTAAGACCTTTACTCAAAAAATTCTTCCAGATTTCAATGCTTTCTAAAAATTTGACCCATTATCATGGCCAATTTTTGAGACAAACTAGTATCCTTCCCCTAAATTAAGTTATTTATCCCTAATTATTTTAGTCCACTGGTTCTCATCCTTAACCACCCTCCAACCTTGCTTTTCTAGTAGATCTTGATCATAGTTTTAAATCTTCTTAATCCCATACATCCTTTCAAGGTAGGGTCATAGGCTTTATTTTTGGAGATTAACAGGAACTTGAATCTATCTTCAACACCTCTCCAAAGGAATATTTTATAAATATTCTCATTTTTTTATGAGATAATTATAGGGATGAAACATATAGACATGAAATAAATAGGAATGATTTGGAGAGAGATCTTTAGAAGTTTAACTCTTCCTACTTGGGATAATAGATTCCTTTTCCAACATCCTAGCTTTCTTTGAATCTTGTCTATGAGAGGATTCCCAAATTCTAATTTCATAGAACCTTTAAATATAGGAGCTCCAAGATAGGAAGATATGAGATTATTGATTATTTAGCCTAGAATCTTGGAGATTTTATCTTGAAGGTAAGGTAGAGTATTGATAAAGAAGAGGGAACTCTTGCGAAAGTTGACACTTTAACCTAAAACTACTTCATAAATTTTGAGGATCTTCATGAAACACATATATTTTAAAAATAAGGCTTCCCCCATCATCAACATATCACCCACAATTTATTGGTGAGTGATCAGGATGGTATTAGGGGTAGTAGTGATGCCCTTGATGATGTTATAGGTTTTAGCCTTGACAACAAGTGAACTCAATTCTTATGTTAGGATGATGAATAGGTATGAATAAAGAGAATCCCCTTATATTAACCCTCTCCCTAATGGAAATAAACCCCTAAGGACACCATTGATAATAATAGAGAATATAGGAGCTAAAATTTAATATGTAATCAAACTCTTGACTGAGTGGTTGAAAATGAAACTAGTCAAAATTTTATCCAAGAATTGCCAAGAGACCCAATCATAGGCCTTATTCATGTCAAGTTTGAGAAACACACATTTCCAATTTGAGTGGGACATCCAGTGGATGGTTTCATGAGAAATGATGATCACATATTAAATATATATACCAAACACAAAGGATTCCTATTGTTCTAAAATCATTTTGTCTAACAAAAGTTGGATTTTGTGTGAAAGACATTTAGTGTAGATTTTATAAAACATGGAACACAACTTGATGGGTCTAAATTTTGAAATCTTAGTGGGTCCCTAATTTTTGGGAATGAGCACTAGAAAATTATTGTTGAGATCTTGGATCATGGTACCAACCTTGAAAAATTCCACTACCACCATGAAAACTTCATTCTAAATAATGTCTAAGAAGAACTAAAATAAGAAAGGAGGGAAGTCATCAGGTCTTGGGACTTTGTCCCCTTCCAAGGATAACATAATAGCTCAAATATCCTCACCTAAGTGGGGGGTGAGGATAGAGGCATTATCTTCCTGGGATATAACCTTGTCAAACATATTTCCCCCTTGATCCTTAAGGCCCTCATTATGGGGAGGAGCATAGGCCAACAAATATTTATAGAAATGAATGAACTAGGTTTCAATATCTTCATCCTTCTTGAACCAAGTGCCATCCTCCCCCTAAATTTACATTATAATATTCTAATGATGATTCTTTGACATAGAGATGTGGAAATATTTGGTATTTTTGTCACCTTCTTTTAGCCACAACTTTCTAGACTTTTGCCTACAATAGGTTTCCTCCTTCACTTCCAAGTTGTGGAAACTACTAAATAGTTTATTTTCTTTCATTAAAGGTTAGGGGAAGGATTTGACACCAAAATTTCTAATTCAATCCTTCAAATTTCCTCTTTGATGGCATTTTTCTAGATGAAGATATTTCCAAACACCTCTTTATTCTAGGTTTTAAGTTTATTCTTAACATGTTTGAGTTTCATGGCCAAGGTAAACATGGTAAAACTTAAATAAAAATTCTCCACCATTCTTTAATAAATAACTCTAGGGTTTGATTTGAGAGCCAAATTTTGTCAAACTTGAAAGGCATAGCCTTGGCTTTTGACACCATATCTCTTCGAAAGAGAATTAGACTATCATCAAATTTGATTCTAGGGAGGGATGAGAGAAGACAAGAAAAATTATGGATCTAGTAAAGATAAATTAGGAAATTGTCTATTCTTGAATGAGATAATCTCCCAATCTTTAGTTTGTCTAGGTGTACTGGTTGCCTTTATATTTTTATAACTTGCCTATCTATTTTCTCTCTCTTAGAGCTCTAGGATGAGGATCTACTTGCTAATTTATAATCATAATCAACTTTTTCTTTCTTCTTACCCTTTTTATGATGTTGTATTTGCCATTTATCTTCAACTAAATCTTTTGATATAGTATAAATTTCCCCTTTTATATTAGAATAACATATTCCTTTGAATGAGGGGAAAACTTTTAAATCCTCATAAAATTTAATAGGAGTAAGGAGAGTCTAAGGAGGTAAGATTTCTTACAACACTGGGTCATCATCTAGAAAGAGATAAGTACAAGGAATGGGACATGGGGAAAAAGGGGGAGAGATGATTGAAGGATTATTATAAGAAGGAGATCCTAGTGTGGATGAGAAATTTGCTTTAGTAAGAATGTCCTTGAAGGGGGAAGAGGGACCATGTGGAGGGGATAATAGGGAACCTAATGGAGAAGTTGAAGCTAGGGTAGGATGGGGAGGGATAAGGATCTTAATAACTATGGGATGTCTTGATAGAGTAGTTATAGAGATATTTTTCCCCATACTGAGGGGGGCCAAATCTTATTTTAGGGAGGGGGAGGTGGTTTTGAGGAAGGAGAGAGGGGCAGGAAGGAGAGGAAAAGGGGAGAGGGGGGAGGGAAGAGGGTAGTAGTTATTTGAATGAAGGGGCATGAGGGGAAGGGGGAAGAGAATAGGGAGTTTGGGTAGAGGGTTTCCTAACCCAGGAGGGGGAGGAGGGAATGGAAGACTTATTGAGCAGGGGGCAATCTGACAATGAGTGGTTTAGAACATCACAACTTTTGTAAATCTTAGAAGATTTTAAAAATTTAATTATTTGATTCTAAATACCATAATTTGATTTTATTTTGATAGAATGGATCAAGGGTTTGTCTTCTAGAATGAAAACATAAACCCTAGTGGTAAGGAACTTTATCTTAGACCTAGTGACTGGGTCGATATAGATGGGTTGACCAAGAGCCCTGACAATCCCAAAAAATGACTTCCAATGCCCAAAATTCTAGAGGAAGTTATAGTAGGCTAATCTAGATTGGGATATCCTTAGAGACCAAATTATTAAGGTTAAGGCCTACCTTCCATTTATGAAGGCAAACCATCAACTTACCCATCAACAAAGGTCCTCCCATGAGGGTCCTTAAGATTCCCTCACGTATGGGAAAAGTTGATCAAAAATATTTTTTTTGGCATGGCTAAAATATCAATTTTCACTTTTGGTTTCTATTTTATATTAACCAATTTTTATAAAGAATCAATATTTAGTCAAAAACCATTAAAATTGGCTAGGATATAATTTGATAGGGAGGAATTAATTCTATAAATGATACCTTTCAGTACTTCTAGACTTACCTCCTTACATTCACCTAGAAACAAGATACAAGATTTAAAGGTAAGTCTATCACTTAGCAACAAGCAAGGTTATTAGGGCTATCTCAACTCAAATTACTAGTCCCTTTTTATTAGGTTTTATAGGTAAAATTAAAAGGAAATGAGTTTTCTCATTATCTAGATTTATCACATAGGTGAACATAATTTTATTCATATAACAATTGCATAGTGGGAAAAATAGGTCTAGTCTAAGTTTAATGTCACTCTTATGTGTATATCTAATTGGATGTTTACATTGGGTATAAACACATACATCGATGTTATTCTCATTAATCAATGCAACTACATGAAGGTCAATAATATCCATTATACATAATGAATAAATTTTATATCTCTCATAAATCCCCGTGATGACTTCTAAGTACTATCATAGTACATTATAGAATAAAAAATAAGATACACTCTCTTTATCCCTTAGTTTCTTAGTAATTTTTATATTTATTAGATATGTTTAATTGAGATATATTTTCAAAATATTATATTACATTTTTAAAATCTAAACTATACTTGATTAAGATTCAAATTACTTTATTGATTGATGTTTATCTTATGAATCCAAAATCATTAAAACATTTAGTGATCCCATCCTTGTTTATTCAAATAAACCCCTATTTTGCATATTAAGATTTTCACCTTCTTTGAAATTTCATTTTAGATTTTTGTATGTTATTATCAGATATAATTTCTATCTCACTTATGTGGGCATAGCTTAGGATTGCTTAGTTATATCATTTTTTTGGACCTAATGAGTGTGTGTTTCATAATTATCTACACCATTATAGTCTTTATGGAGTTCTTAGAAAAATCTCATACACAATCAAAATTATGATACATTATTTAATCTACTTGATGATTAATGTATTACATATGAAGATCTAGATGAACACCAAAACCTAGATAAATCCACTTTTTCTTACAACTATGACAATGCAAAAATTAATGATGTAAATGCAAATATAAAAGAGCAAAGTAGTGATCATGATGCTTCCACTCTTTGTTATTAATGTGATGAAATTACCCTTGTTTATGAGACCTCTCTTATTCATATATTTTATGATACTAAATAACCAAAAAATATGAAAATTGATACTATTCTTAACATTTAAAATCTAATTATTTCATCTTTACCTTCTTTAGTTATCTCAACAACTGGGTGTGATTATCCCCTTTCCATTTTTGAAATTGTCAAATAAGTTTAATGTTCATCCACTATCTCTCATAATGAAAATATTAACCAAATCAAGTGTGCTTCCCCTTACCTAAGTAATACTAGTGTTTAAAAACCTATGTCTTCTTTGCATGATTCAAGTGAAACTAATCCAATTTATTCTTAAACTCTAGTTTGTGATGATAAAAATACATGTCATGTGTCTCCCATTGTTATCATTGAAGAAAATAATAATAATTCCAATGAACATCCTAAGTAAACACTCACATAACTTGCATTTAATGGGGACACATAAAAAGTCCCAAATCCTTTTGATGTATATTATACAAAGGTCAAACGACATAAATTCAAGAAAAAAAAACCATGTTTCCTAAAGGTTTCCTAATAACATATTTTCTAAGACAAATAACATCGAGGCAAAATATAGTTCTATAAACATTCCTTTCTTACATACTAATGATGAATCTAAAGTAGAAAATGAAATTGTATTTGTCACTTTTATTTCCATATGATCCAAAATTAGAACTCCAAATGAGAGTAACATCATTATTTCTCTTATTTGGTCAAGGACATAGAAAATGTTTATTTTTGTTAATTATTTTCATTTTCTTCTCCAAAGGAGAGTGTACCTAAAAATAAACTTATTTCTACCACTCCTTTGGTATGTCATGAAATTACAAATATGTAACACCTTGCAATGATATTAACCTTTGTCCACTTAAAAAATAAATACCTACATATTTATACATGGGTGTTCCCTTACCAAATATTGAAAAATCATGTGATGATCTTATTTCCAAGAATGATGAAGAATTCATCATCCCTATGTTCTATACAAATGGTAGTTTATAACCAATGGAAAAAACATCAACTGTTCTTATGACATGTTATCTAATATGACTACCATTGAATATTTAAAACAACAAGTCCATACTCTTAAATTTCAAGTTTCTTATCATGAATCTATTATTGAGGAGAACACATTATTAGAGAAAATTCTTGCTAGGGATGTGTTTGATAATACTTATCCCTCTAACTTTACCATGCCTAAATTATCCTCCTTTCATGGTTAATGAGATCTCACTATTAATTTTTAATAATATACACACTTTGAAAATTGGACCCAAAATGTTAACTTTTTCTTCAAGGCCTTTTATCATAGCTTAGCCAAAGGGGCTCTTAATTTGTTTTATACTTTTCCAAGTGTCATTTTGAAATTTTAAACAACTTGAATATGTATTTATATCACATTTTCAACATCATGACTTACAAAAATTACCATTAGAGTATTTATAAATGTTGACATAAACACAAAATGAACCTATACAAGATTATATAATTTGATTTAAGGATGTTTTATATTAATTACATTACACACCCTCAAATTTAGAGATCTAATTGATATTTGGCATATGTATTATTTATCCACTAATAAAAAGAACATTACATAAGACCTTTACTTGATACAATATATTAAATTGGGATGTGCACAAATATGCATGCATGCTAAAAATATATAAATTAAGTTACTTATTTATTTATTTAAGCCAAAACATGATGAAAATGTTTTACCCAAAGTAAATAAACAAACTAAAAAAATGTTGAACCTCTTCAAAATCATTTTATATAACCAACCCCATATGTTAGAAAAAAATTAAGGTATTTAATAAGGGAAAGGAACATGTTCTTAGAGTACCTCCCATAATTAGACCAAATAACACCACAAAATGGAATCCTCTTTAGTTTTATTTTCACTGGGGTAGACCATATGACATATTGAAAAATTTATTGAAAAAAAACATTAATAAAATACCTCTTAATTAAAATTACCCACCTCATAGATTTTAAAATGAAAAATGTAAACACTTTTGCACTTATCATAGTATTAATGGTCATCGAGATAATGTGTGTTTTTTTCTTGAATAAAATCTCACATTATTAGCAATCATGAAATATTTTCACATCCAAAGGACATATCTAGACATGTTTCACATAATTATCCTAGTATATCACCTAAGGAGGATGATATATCCCATGTTGATCCCTATAGGGAACACATGGTATACTAGCCTTCATAGAAGATGACTTCTAGAAAAATTCCTTATCCCATGGTATTATTTCCTAGGACTAATCTCTCTCACTTGATCCTACAAAAGAACCA
Organism: Torreya grandis; assembly: GCA_037957365.1. NCBI lineage: Eukaryota > Viridiplantae > Streptophyta > Pinopsida > Cupressales > Taxaceae > Torreya > Torreya grandis. Next base: position 340,223 of record JARHVA010006984.1, read on the forward strand.
TTGGTTAATTAGGTCTTTTATACAAAGGTATAGGGAGGTTGTAAACTTACAAAACATATATGGGTACCTAAATAGACACATATATATTAACATGATATTAATATAGATATTTTAGATATGATTATAATAACATAATCTGCAATACCATTTACATATGATCATTACAGTCAATAATTATTATATCCATCTGGGTTTCTTATAAACCTATGTCTTATCCTTCTATTTGAACTATTAGTGTATTATTCACTATGGACACATATGATTTGTATGTCATTCCTTGAGAATATTTGAATTATCTCACATATATGGGAAGTAGTAATTGTTAGAATACGTTTAGTATTTAATTAAGTGTTGAAGGTTATGAAGGAATCCATGAATATTATTGTATTGATCTTGCTCAAAGGAGGTTACCCACTTGAAGTGGTATGCTATCTAAAGGTTATTTTAGGCTATTTTTCAAAGATCATTTCATTATTAATATTTTTTTTGTTGTTAATAAATTTCTATAGAAGGATCTTCACATTTGGTATCAAATAACTTTCTCAATTGGTAGGTAGATTTTAAATATTTTTATTTTAGTAGTGGATTTCTAGGAGCTATACCATTTATTTAAATATTTTCCCTTGTCTCTCTTTTCTACATATTCATTGAAAGTTTGAATAAGGGTAAATACCCCTTCACATAATTATGAGAAGTACTTGGGCATCATCTTTAATACACATTGTGAGGAGTACAATAAGAACCATAAAGTATCTATCCCATTGAGAGGATTTTATAGTAAAAAGGGCAATGATCCCATCCTGATTAACTAGTTTCCACTAGTGAGATAAACTAGGAGCTATTATTTAGGGGTAAATTTATGTCTTAACAATTTTTGGAGAGAGGTACTCATTTATACAACATTTATGGATAGAGAGACTCATTAAAACCTTTTGATAATTGAATAGACTTGGGGCTCAAAATCAACATAAAATTTCCATAAGACCAATAATAGAGTGATCATAGTTGAGAATAAATGGTCATCATGCACTTAGAGAGGATTTTGGTAGGAACCACCAAGTGATAGTCTATTTTTTCACTATATCTCTCCCTATAGTTTTATTGATTATCAAAATTTCTTGGAACACCTAAAATTACATTATGCACATTTTTTTCTTGAGGGTCCATATCCAAATTCCACTTCTATTAGCCAAAAGTCCTAATTTTTTATTTTTTTATGTTTTTCCATTTTTTATTTAGTTTTTTTTTCTCTTGCTTCAAAAATTTACCATAATGTTCCTTTCCCTTTTCTGCTTCTCTATCCCTCTCAGATTAATTTTCCAATTTTTCCATTATGATTCCAAAATTTCCATTACCTTCATCAATCCTAACCAAGACATGGTAAAAAATTAGTAAAGTTACATTTACCCCTTTTGATTGATCCCAAATTAAAAAAAATAATTACTAACCATGTCTTAGAACTTGTTTTTATATTCCTTATCAAAAAACCATTTTTTATGGTAGCCACCCATGCAAAAACAAAGATCATGGAAGAATAAAGTATAACATTGAAATCTTAGGTCATTGACTTAAGCGATATGATGCATGGATTGAATGAGTTGAATAGTATTTTGTTCAACAAATTATAAATGGAGTATTACTTAGAGAATAGTTTATCTTCTCCCCACACATCACATGGGCCTAATTTTTACTTTTCATGGTTTAGTAGTATAGATCATATAGGATGCATATATTGAGTCAATCAATTCTTAAACCTTCATAATACTTTTTTTTCCAATTATGTCCTAATTACTTCCTTCCACTTAAAATAAGTACTCCAATAATACCATTGGTATCTCAAGTTGAATTATGAAATTGATTGGAAAACCTTTGTGTCCTTACTTATTATTAGGTTTTATTATTTTACATTTGAGGACTTTACAACATCTCTAACCAAATGTTTCTAAACAAACATCATTCATAATTATTAGATTGAATTTTAGAAATTAGCTAATCACACTAAAGGTTTATCAGATGACTTGTTCAAGATTTGTTTTATTGGTGTCCTCAAATATCCAATCCACTCAGATGTTTAAGACTAATAACATGATGGATGCATTATGTATATCTAAGTTATCATAAGATAAAATCTCAACATAATGTTGACCCCCCACTTTCCCACCCATAAAGAACATAACAAACTAGTGGCCAACCACAACCACATCGGTTAAGCACCTTACTAAGGTAGAGATGTGGGTTCTTAAAGATAAAGGATTATGTTGTAATCATGATGAAAAATGGGTTAAGGGTCATATTAATGTCACACAAAATATCTAATTTCTAGATGTGGAATCAACACCAGAGTAGGAAAACAAACTTGATATCCAATAATTCTAGGATGCTCCAGTAGAACAAAGCCCCTGAAAGGAATCAATGGATTCGGATACTCAACCCAAGATATTTATAAATGTAATATTAGATGTTACCACCCATAAAACCATGAAGGTCAAGGGGTAATTTAAAAATATCCCTCTCAAAATCCTCACTAATTTTGGTAGCACTCACAATTTCATCGATCCACACATTGTTAAGCAGGAAAATTATTTTGTACACCCTTTTTCTATATTTGTAGTCATGATTGATGATGGGGTAATATTTTCATGTAAAGGGAAGTTTCATAATTTTGGTATTGAAATAGGTTATTATAATCTTCACTTAGGTATGTTTTCCTTACCCTTAGGAGGTTGTGATGTGGTCTTATGAGCATAGTGGCTCCACACATTGTGACCTATTCTATAGGACTTGTCTAAGATTTGGATGTGGTTCATAGATGATGTCCATAATAATACCTTAAAAGGGTTATTTCCTATATATTCTCACATCATCAATTCCAATTTCATGGAAAATATTCTAAAGAAAGGTTCGTATGGGGTCATTTCCCAACTGCACTCCATCCAATTCTAGCTCCATGGTGCTACTAATTACCTTACTAATTTATAATTTATCCTCGATAAACATGAAACCATTTTTATAGATCTAGATGGTTTTCTACCTTCATGCCTTAAAGATAACAACATTTTGATTTTTCTAGGAAGTATCCCACTTAACATCTATCCATATCACTATCCCCATCTATAAAAGATTGAGATTAAGCAACTAGTAATACAACTCCTCAATTCTAAAGTTATTCATCTGAATACTAGCCTATACTCATCCCCAGTGATTCTTGTCCAAACAAATAATGGGTCATGTTATTTAGGGAACATTATTTAGTTGATGGGGTCCATGTTGTTTTAGAAAAAAATAGTGTTATACTACATTGGCCTTGACCAATAATCGCCAAGACCCCTCGTGGTTTCATAGGAGTTACAAGATACTACCAAAATCTAATCAGGGATTATGTAAATATCAAGAATCTCTTTAACTAATTATTGAAGAAGGATGCATTCATATGGGATGTTGTAGCTAACTAGGCATTCATGGCATTCAAACATGTTATGTGTAACACACCTATTTTGGCCAAGCCAAACTTCATAAAAAATTCACCATCAAAAGTGATGCCTATGATAACAACCTAAGTGTTTCTATTCTCCAAGAGGGTTATCCCATTCCTTTCACTATAAAATCTATTTTAATATGAAATATGGCTTTGACTACTTATGAAAATGAAATGATGTAAATTATGCATGTAATATAAAAAATGGCATCCATACTTAGGAATCATTTTTGCATAAAAAATGATCACCAAAATTTGAAATATTTATTAAAATAATGGGTCTCATCACTAGCACAACATAAATGTCCATAAAAATCATTTGATTTATTATGAGATCACTTATAAGAAGGGTAAAGACAATGTCATGGTAGATTCTCTCTCATGCACATTCAAATACCAGACTTCCCTTTCTACCTTCTACATGTGTATTTCAAACTAGTTGGAATATGTACACCAAGGGTATGAAAATGATCCTCATTACACCACCACATCCAAAAATTGTCCACTAACCCATCTACACTATCACTTTATTCATTTTATGTTGGTTTTTTACAAGATAAGGGCCATATTGTGATTCCCCAAAGCAAAGACCTTCACTAAGATATATTATATGAAATCCATGCTACTATATTAGTAGGGCATTTAGGATTTATCAAAAAATATGAGTGTGCACATCAAAAATTATTTTTTAAGGGGATAAAAGGAGAAATTAAACATTTGGTGGTCTAATGTGATACCTTATAATGTATAAAGGTGAAACAATAGTGATTCTTAGTTTTCTCAATTCCTTGCATATTATTACTAGGATTTGGACATATATTTATATGGATTTCATTGAGGGGATCCCTAAATATAGAGGAAAAATAGCAATTCCAATTATAATAGATTTCCTATCCAAATATAATCATATTTATGTCCACAACCATCCCTATATCACTTTCATGGTCACATAATTTTTCTTGGATCAAATATTCTATCTTCATGGCATCCCTTCTTTAATTGTCTCTGATAATGATGGAACTTTAATAAACTATTTTTGGATGGATCTATTCCAATGCATAGGCACATAATTGAAGATGAGATTTGAGTATCACCTTGTCCAGATATAAATTTTAAAAAAATACTTGGAAATATTATTTAATTGCTTTGCTTTATAAAAATAGAAACAATGGGTGATGAGCATTCCATATAACTCATTATATCTAGTAAAAATTGTCCATAAGTATTTTCTTTTGGTTATACATTACATTTCATTTAATAGTTAAGGTTTTATCTAAGTATGAAATGAATACAATTGTCCTTTATTTGTATGTAATACATTATTGATTACTTATCTTGTTATTATGACTAACCTGGATGAAATGAGCACACTTTTATGTACAAAAATACATCCCTATTATGGGATCATTTTGAAAATACATCAAATAGTTTTGGCAACCCTTTTTAGTAATAATTTTTAGGATTTGGTGAGGAATACATCAATATATAAAGATTTATACCTATGAAGATCATCTCAAGACCTATATAGAGTTCTCCAAAGATTCTTAGGCATGTTCTAAAGTCATATAGATGGATCTTGTAGATAAAGATAGTGATTATATATATATATATATATATATATATATATATATATATATATATATATCTTATTTTAGACATTACTATTCATAGCAATGGTCTAAAATAATCTATATATATTTGTATTTCTATTTTATAATACTAGATATAATCTCTTTGGATTTATGTTAGTTATTTTTCATCTATGGTTAGTTGAGTTAGTTGTAATGCCTTATTATAAGTTTGGGATATGATTCGTAGATAATCTACATTTTGAATAAGAAGATTTGGTCTTTTAGATCACCATAATTTGTATTCTATGAATAGATGTTGAGATATCATTTAAATGCATGTCCCTTCTCATTCTAGATAGTTAGTAAGTTAGTTGATCATTGAGTTAATGAGAGAAAACATTCTAGTGTAGTTTCAAATATCTATATATGTTCCTTTGATAATGACATAAGTTCAACACTCCTATTCATTACTGAGTAAAAGTTATTCCTATTTTGAGGAAGGAACAAGGGCCCACTTCTCTCTGAAGATTAGGTAATTTTATTTTATAATTTATAAGTATTTATTTAATCTAGGTATAATTCATTAACTAAAAAGTGTGATTTCCCTTTAAATGTAAGAGTGATTTCCTTTCAAATTAAAGTGTGAATTTCATTTTCAAAAGCAAAGTGTGAATTTCCTTTTAATGCAACTGTGTTTCCATTAAATGTAAAAGTTTTTTCTATTCAATGTAATCAATTTTTCTTTATTAAAGAGTGTGTCTTTTAATTTAATAGGAATTAAAGTCTATTAATTCATATCCATATTCAAAAAAATTAGGAATAGTTCAAGTGACAGTAAATAGTATCCTCACATTATAGAATATCACATTATCCTACCCAACCAGGCAAGTCGAGTGAGGAAACCATAATGTCTTATGTAAAATGTTTAAGTTATATATGTTGATGGTTTGAATTCCATATGATATATTCAAATAAAAAACCTTCTAGATTTAATTTTCTATAAAATAGAGTTAGAGTCTTATTTACTATTCTTAGGATTTAGACATCACCGTAGAGTAAACCCCCCACAAATAGTGAACTATAAACTCTAATATCCAATAGTCTCATTATAATATCCTTGGACACTAGAACTGATAAAAAATGACACCAATCCATTGATTGGTTAAACTATAGGTATAATAACATCCTATTAGTGGGCAAAGTGGCTCCCCCTTGTAAAATGGTGATACCATACCTCCTACTACACTTCTACTATAGTGATTCCATATGAAGTAGTTTATGGCCAAGCACCCCTAACACTTATACTATATACCCTTTATAGTTCACCAATTTAGGTAGTTGACAATAATATTTGATATTGAGATCAGATTTTGAACACCATAGAGGGTAATATCCAGATAACATAGAATTGAATGAAGTATCAAGTTGATTAGAACCACTCTGAGTGTACCTTTCAACCTAATGATATTTTTATTCATTTACATACATACAAGTAGTCATCCCTAAAAAATGGGAATCATAAACTTGCTCTAAAGTTTTATGGGACATATAAGGATCTCTAATAGAATGGGTCTATTGTTTACAAGTTAAAGCTTCTACATAGCTACCACCCTATCTCTTAATGATCTCATTTAAGAACATCATAACACTTAATGTGTATCTGCATTATCTCAGTGAAACTCTAATGTGGGATGTCCCTTATATCAATATCCACATGTAACTCATGCATTGTGGATATATTATGGTATGTTACCACAAATCTCATAATAAGATCAAAAAGTGGTGCATTCACACTAGAAATTCCAATAAATTTAAATAAATATGTCTCTGGATATGCCTATAGGAACACTATGAGTAAGGGCCTGAATTTCCCTATCCAACATGGTCAACCACTCTTGATTACCTACACACATTTTAGATAATACACTAGCTAGTAACATATATAAACACCACAAAAATTTATAAGCAAGTCAAATGTAAAAACTCAAAACTATGGTACTCACATGTGGCCCTAATGGTTGCCTCATCTATCGATAATAGTCTTGTAGGAACACCTTGTCCTATGTCACCACCTATCTCTTTGAAACCATCATGTGTTATAGGAATGACACCTTGATACATAACTATAATAAGAAACAACATAGTAAATTGAGCTCCATCTGACCACTACACATACCCATCAGTTAATCCTACATTATCTCTTATTACCAAGGGAACCACGGTATCTCATTCATTACCTGGGTATGGGAATAGATATATAGTGGTAGGTGTTGGGATATCTATTGAGGTGTGGAACTAAAAGCTTCACCAAATGAGCGGATGCTGAAGTTGCTATATTTACACAGTCGCTGACGATGACAAGGAGTCAACCAGTAGCTGCCAGCATCGGTTATGTATTGGCTGACGTTTGTCATGTGCAGGCAAATAGGGACTGACATTGGTCACCTGTGCATCCGAAAAGTCTATTTTCATGGATGAAATAGATTGTTTACATGATAAATTTAGCTATTAGTTATAAGTCTGCATTTCTATCTTTAGTAGGACTATTTTGAGCCTTTAATTAGGAGGTGTATCTAATGGTTGAGAATGCATAGCTCATGATCCCTAATCTTATATAATAGGGATAGATCTTCATAGCTTGTGTGTAAGTAAGAATAGTACAAGACATATTGTATATGTGTATCAATCCAGGTTGTTAGAATTGATTGTAATTGAGAGAGAGAAATCTTGAGGGAAAGAGATCTGTACATCTGAGAGGTGTGAGAAGAAAGTGTGATTTTCTTCATTGTATTTCCTTCTAGAAGAGTTTAATACAAGTTTTCAGGGTGGTTTCTTGTATCTCTTATTATTTGTTATTTCTATTTCTAGTTTCTTTCAATTCTAGTTTAATTCCATGTTTAGTTGCTTACATAAAAGTAATCAAGTTTGTTGGTTGATCCCCAACAAGTGGTATCAGAGCTCAGGTTGACTAACAGGTGTTTCAGATCTAGTTAGTGTTTGTTGATTACAGGTCACTCACAGGGGTTTCTATTTGAGTGGGAGAAGTAATGGTAGAAGAAAGTAAACTAAGAATGGAGAAGTTTAATGGTAAGAATTACCAATTATGGAGAATGCAAATAGAAGATTATCTGTATCAGAAAGATCTATACTTACCGTTAGGTGGGGTTTCAAAGAAGCCCACAGACATGGAAGATGAAGAATGGGATGTTCTTGATAGAAAGGCTCTTGGATCTATAAGATTGAGTCTAGCATCTACTATGATATCTAATTTATCATAGGCAAAGTCAACGGTAGAGTTAATGACTACTTTAGCAAATTTATATGAAAAACCCTCAGCTTCAAATAAGGTATATCTTATGAAGCAGTTATTTAATTTGCAAATGCAAGAAGGTGGATCTGTATCTAATCATCTTAATGATTTCCATGGAATTGTAAATCAATTAAATTCAGTCAAAATAGTTTTTGATGATGAAATTAAAGCTCTATTAATTTTATGCTCTTTACCTGAAAGTTGGCATAGCTTGGTAATGGCAGTTAGTAATACTGCATCTGATTCAAATATTTTAAAAGTAGATGATGTTGTTAGTGTAATCTTGAATGAATAAATTTGTAGGAAAAGCACAGAGGAAACATCAGGGAACGCTTTAAGTTTTGAAAGTAGGGGAAGGCAAAGAGAAAAGAGAAAGCATAGAAGATCAAGGTCTAAGTCAAATATGAGAGGTAGATCCAAATCCAAAAATGCCAGGAAGATAGCCTGCTAGAATTGTGGAAATATAGGGCATATAAGCAAAGATTGCTGGTCAAAACCTAAAGAAGACAATTAACATGAAGGTAAAGAAGAAGCAAAAGTTACAGGCATTGTTGCACAAGATGCTCTTATATTCTCTTTGCATAATAATATAGAATCTTGGGTTTTAGATTCTGGTGCCTCTTTCTATGCAACCCCAAATAGACAATATTTCAATGACTATGTCCATGGAGATTTTGGAATAGTTTATTTAGGGGATGATGAGCCTTGTAAAATTATTGGCAAAGGAAAATTGTAGCTGAAAATGCAGAATGGCAACAGATGGGTGTTGAGAGATGTCATGCATGTTCCCATCCTGAAGAGGAATCTAATTTTTGCAGGAAAGTTGGGGGATGAGGGTTGCACAGTAACTCTCACAGCTGAATCTTTGAAGGTTTCCAAGGGTGCACTTGTATTGGCTAGAGGTAAGAGAGTAGGTACTCTCTATTTATGTAATTGTATTACTGATAATTCTCCTTCTCTATTATCTACTTTAGATGTAGATGCAAAGTTGTGGCACCAGAGGCTTGGCCACATGAGTGAGAAGGGAATGACTATTCTTAAGTCAAAAGGTAAGCTTTTAGATTTGAAAAGCATAGATCTAGATTTTTGTGAGCACTGTATTTTTGGGAAATAGAATAGAGTGAGTTTTCTCAAGACTGGGTCAACAAAGAAGAAGCACAAGTTGGAGCTTGTTCACACAGACGTGTGGGGACCAACTCAGGTTGCTTCTATTGGAGGATCATAGTATTATGTTACTTTCATTGATGATGCTACCAAAAAGGTATGGGTCTATTGCATAAGGAATAAATCTAATGTTTTTGACACTTTTAAGATGTGAAAAGCTTTAGTTGAGAATGAAATGGGTAGGAGATTGAAGTGCCTTAGATCTGACAATGGTGGTGAGTTATGTAGCTATAAGTTCAACTGGTATTATTATATGAATGGAATACATAGGCAAAGGATAGTTCCAAGGACACCTCAGAAAAATGGAGTTGTTGAAAGGATGAACATAAAAATATTAGAGCGTGCACGAAGTATGAGATTGCATGTTGGTTTACCCTTACAGTTCTGGGTAGAAGCTATAGATATTGTAGTTTACTTGATTAATAGAGGACCCTCTACGGCTCTAGATGGTGGAATTCCAGAAGAGGTGTGGAAAGGTAAAAAGGTAGATCTTTCATTTCTCAAGGTTTTTAGTTCTAAAGCTTTTATGCACGTTGATAAAGAAAATAGAAAGAAGCTGGATGCTAAGTCTATGAGGTGCACATTTATTAGTTATGGCTCTGGAGATTTTGGATTCTGGTTTTTGAATTTACAAACTAACAAAATAATTAGGAGCTGTGATGTTGTTTTCAATGAAAAAGTGATGTATAGTGATCAGCTCAAGAAGTTAAAGAATTTTGAGTAGGGCCATAAATATTTGGATGAGGTGACGATCCAAAATGAGCTCGCGGGAAAGAATAATCACAGACAAGAAAACACAGAAACCGACATCGGTCAAGAATGAATCAACATCGACAATACAGGAACTGATGTCAGTCAGACAGTGACTGATGTCGATCAGGCAGGAACCGATGTTGGTCATGTGGAATCGATGTCGATTAGTTACAGGCCTGGAGGTGACTGAGGTCGGTCATTGTCAGAGAATTTGGGTGGATAGCAAGCAAAAAATGAGTCTCAGACACCCATCAGGAGGTCAATAAGGGTAAGTAAACCTCAAATTTGATATTCCCCTTCATTATTCTATTTATTGCTTACTGATGGTGGAGAACCAGAGAGTTTTGATGAAACAATACAGGTGGAATCCAAGAATCAGTGGGAGCTAGGCATGAATGAGGAAATTGATTCCTTGAAAGAGAACCAAACATGGGATTTGGTTGAGTTTCCAGTGGGAAAGAAGATGCTGAAGAACAGATGGATCTACAGGTTAAAGGAAGGTGAGAATGGACAGATGAGATATAAGGCCAGGTTGGTAGTGAAAATATTTGCATAGAAACCAGGTATTGATTTTGGTGAAATTTTTTCTCCTATAGTAAAAATGACTTCTATATGGATTGTATTGTCTTTAGTTGCTATTGAGGATTTGCATCTTGAGCAGCTTGATGTTAAGACATCATTTCTTCATGGAGATTTGGATGAAGAAATATATATGGATCAGCCAAGAGGATTTGAGGTCAAAGGTAAGAAGAAACTTGTGTGCAAATTGAAGAAAAGCTTGTATGGTCTCAAGCAAGCTCCAAGACAATAGTATTTGAAATTTGACAGGTTTATGACTGAGCATGGCTTCAGTAGATGTCAATCTAACCATTGTGTTTATTTTAAGAGATTGGATAATGGTAGATATATTATCCTATTACTGTATGTAGATGATATGCTGGTTGCAGGTTCACACATGCAGGATATTTCTGAGCTTAAGGTGAAATTAGCTCACACATTTGTCATGAAGGATTTGGGAGCAGCAAAGAAAATCCTTGGTATGAGTATTAAGAGAGACAGGAAAAATCACAGGTTGATTTTGTCTCAAGAGGATTATGTGAACAAGGTGTTAGAGAGGTTCAATATGTAGGATGCAAAACTGGTGAGCACACCTATGGCTGGACACTTCAAGTTGAGCAAAGAATAGTGTCCTAATTCACATGATGAGGTAGAGTACATGAGTAGAGTTCCATATGCTTCCATAGTCTGGAGCTTAATGTATGCAATGGTATGTACTAGACCAGATATTGCCCAAGTAGTGGGAGTTGTCAGTAAGTATATGGCCAATCCTGAAAAAGGGCATTGGAAAGTAGTCTAGTGGATTCTTAGATATCTGAGAGGGACCAGTAGTAGGCATTTATGCTATGGAGGGTTAAACACTTCTCTACATGGATATGTAGATTCAGATATGGCAGGTGACTTGGATGGTAAGAGAAGCACCATAGGATATGTTTTCACTATTGGTGGAATGGCGGTTAGCTAGATTTCAAAGTTACAGAAGGTTGTTGTCTTGTCTACTATAGAGGCAAAATATATTTCAGTTACAGAGGCTAGAAAAGAGATGATATGGATGACACGATTCATGGAAGAGTTGGGAAAGGAGCAAGAGAGTTGCAGATTATACAGTGATAGTCAAAGTGCAATTCATTTGGCAAAGAACTCAGCCTTTCATTCAAGAACCAAACATATACAGCTTAGGTACCACTTCATTAGACAGGTATTGGAGGATGGTGAGTTGAAGCTGGAAAAGATCCATATAGATAAGAACCCTGTTGATATGTTAACCAAGCCGGTAACAAAGGAGAAGTTGAATCTTCATTCAACTTTTTTTGGTCTTCAAGACTGAGTTTGAAGATGGAGAAACTAAAAGATGTTATTGTACAGGTACTGGTGCAGCTGTTTATCTCCAAGTGGGAGATTGTTAAGGTGTGGAGCTAAAAGCTTCACCAGATGAGTGGATGCTAAAGTTGCTGGATTTACACAGTCGTCGACGATAGTAAGGAGTCGACCAGTAGCTACCAACATCAGTTATGTATTAGCTAACTTTGGTCATGTGTAGCCAAACAGGGACTGACGTCGGTCAACTGTGCATCCAAAAAGTCTATTTTCATGGATGAAACAGATTGTTTGCATGATAAGTTTAGCTGTTAGTTTTAAGTCCATGTTTTTATCTTTAGTAGGACTATTTTGAGCCTTATATTAGGAGGTGTATCTAATGGTTGAGAATGCATATCTCATGATCCCTAATCTTATATAATAGGGATAGATCTTCATAGCTTGTGTGTAAGTAAGAATAGTACAAGACATATTGTATATGTGTATCAATCCAGGTTGTTGGAATTGATTGTAATTGAGAGAGAGAATTCTTGAGGGAAAGAGATCTGTACAATTGAGAGGTGTGAGAAGAAAGTGTGATTTTATTCATTGTATTTCCTTCTGGAAGAGTTTAATACAAATTTTTAGGGTGGTTTCTTGTATCTCTTATTCTTTATTATTTTTTATTCTAGTTGCTTTCAATTCTAGTTTAATTCCATGTTTATTTGCTTGCATAAAAGTAATTAAGTTTGTTGGTTGATCCCCAACAATATCATGTGGCTTATGACCACTTTGTACTATGTGATGACATGAAGACAATGTTGAGACCACTCCCTAATTAATCCAAAACTACAGTAAAACTTGATCGTACTGAGAGAAATCATACACACTAAGAAACATATCAATCAACCACACACTCACATGCACCCTTTATAAATCATGGCCATCCTTAAGATACCCAGTAAAATTCTTATAAGGATTCCACATTATATAATCTAGAGATAGTCTATCCAAAATAGTTTGGTACTCCATTTTTGTATGAAGTCTACCACATTAGAATACCCACTAATATGTAAAAGTCTATGGATGATGCCATACAAGGATGGGACCACTAATTAGTTGTACTACTATGATATGCTCATAATCCCATACAAGTTATAACGTCACTACTCAGATAATCCCATCATGACTCTCTAGCGTAAACCTATAGACATCCTTATATAAATGGTCTAGTATAATATAATCCCATGAATAACTAGTCTTATCTAGCTTAATGTGATGCATTATTTGATACATCTAATAATAAATAGTAATAGTCCTACCCTCCATAACTAAAGCTGATGATAATCACACACAAATATACTTTTGTAGCCATATAACATCACTTCTAATAATATCATCAAACCAAACCATACTTCTCATCTCTACCTTAAGATTCCTCTGACCAATAAAAAATATATGTGACTATGGAATATAGCTATGAATACTATCATTAATAACCTAATATCTCTCATCACAATATATATCTAAGAAATTTGATATGCATCCTATATGGTGATGGTCATATAACCATTAGGAACCCAAAATATACATGTATATAGACTACACCTCTCTAGTAGGGATGTGAAGAGGTGGATATTGCATGATATCTATCCCAAATGGACACATGCCCCAATCCTACTTGATTAATACATCCCAGTCAACTAAATCTAGACTTAACTTTGTTAATGTCAAATAATGTTGACCATGCTAGAACTCTCGAATATGAACATCTTTTTTTAATTAAGAAAGTAATAATAATAATTTTTATAGTGATAATATTTTGATCTAAAAAATATTTAAATATCAAAAAATACATAAAGACATTAATGTCAGATGTTAGCATCCATGTAGGACATAAGCACCAAACATTAACATTTGTGTTGGACAAAAACATCATATGCTATCATCAAGATATGGATAGGTACATCACCATCCTGACACAACCATCTAGAATTCCAAAGTAAGAATCTAACCTCCTATTAAAAATACTAAAAAAATCCTCAAAATGAAAATTTTCAAAAAAATAAAATTACCAAAAAATTGTTATAAATTTACTTACCAGTTATGAAAAATGTTGGTCGTCTAAGACACTCCAAAGCTCATCAAATTTCCTTAGGTGAGGAGTCACTCCAGATGGCATTATTATTATCTATACTAAGAGATAAAAATTCACAAAAATTCAAATTCATACGATTTCAAATTTTTATAACAACCCACCTAATATACCACTTTTGCAAAACTTTAAATGACCATATCTTGAGCCCCAATTATCCAAAATCAAAATCTCAAGTTACATTTATATATATATATATATAGACACACACACACACACACACACACACACACACACACACACACACACACACACACACACACACACACACACACACAATGATCCCTTCCATATTATACTAAATTTTAAAATTTTAAATCACTAAAAATAATCACTAAAACTTTTTCTACACAAATATCTTGCTACATTCCAAATATTACCAAAAACAATGTTACAAGTTTTTATCTACAATACTTTTAGAACAATATCAAGTAAATTTTGTCAAACACATCATCCATTTTAATTTCACAAGGATATTCCTAACATAAAATATATCATCTCCTTAAAAATGGGGGAAATTTTATTAAAGGAGTGATTATAAACATATTCTAAATTATCAAACACACTTGACACAATTCTCAAATTTAGTGAGGTCATGCTTTAAAAACATGTTCTCCACATTCATTCAGTATGTGGTAGTTATATTAGTTTTTATATGTAGTGGGGGAATGAAATATAGGCATGTATTCCACACATTCAAAATTATAATATTTATTGGGGACATGATTTATAAGTATTATCTCCCCACCTATTCAATACTCAACATCTCTATTTTATAGTGGGGGCATGTTTTGGAAACATGTCCTCCACATTGGTACTTATATCAGTTTTCTTAGATTTTTTCATATATAGTGGGGGAATATTTTTGAAGTATTTTATCCACACTACATAGTTTCCAAATCATAAAAAACATACACAATACATGATCCATATTCATATTTATGGAGAAAAATATACATTGACACCATTTTTTGTACACAATTTTAGCATGATATATCTCCAAGGTACATATGAGATGCAATGTGTGACTAATGTTGAAAAATCCAAATGTATTTTATGGATTATTATCACAACACAAAATTTTATGTACTAATACCCTAATTGAGCATTACCCATCTAAAACATTTGGTTCTTAATTTTGGTTTGATTGGAAGGATTAGATCATTCAGTCTCATCAAGCTTTATAGTGAACTTGATTACATAACTCACCCTATACCAAGAATATAAATATTTAACATATAAGGTATTATGGAATGTAAATATTAGGTTGTTAAAGGATCTACATATATTAAATCAGGGGTGAGATATTCAATAAATATATCCATTGATTTCTGCAAGAATTGACCTAATCTAATATTTCCAAAAATAGTAATAAATGACAAAAAAAGTACTTAGTTGGAAAATAACTAAGAAAAATGATATAGAGGTTAAAAATTGGCACATAAGTTGATTATGAAGTCATGAACACGTTTTAGGTGTCAAAAACCATCCTAGATAGTAGTATAGTACCTTGGAGAGTAGTACACCATGTTAGTGTCTTCATATTTAGTGCTAGTGGCCTTGCTCAAGGACTAATGTGAACTTATGGGAGTAGTTATGCCTGAGTTTGATAATCATGTTTGTAAATGGATGAAACCTAATTTATTATTTGTAACCTATTTTGGGCTGATTTGGTATGCAAACCTTATATATCAATATTGTTAATGTATTTTATAAGCACAAGAAGTAAAAGTGGGATGTTAGCTAGGTAGGATGGACATATTCAACACCTTGTTGTGTTCAAATTTTCCTACATACCAATACCTCAAGAGGGAATCAATCAAAATGTAGTTCTCCCAATCTAAGTTCCATTGAAAGTGCAAGTGAATACTAGTATTAGTGTCAAATTGAATCATTTGAATGAGTTTTGAGACTATAAATCTATGTATTTTGAGCTTAGGGTGATTGAAGATGACTATATAAAGAAGTAGGGTATAATAGAGATCAATAACCTTTATTTTACATAACTTTTCTTAAGTTTATTTGTGTATTTCACATCTAATTCCATCTAGTCGATAAAGAGCTAATGGTCATTTATTTATATTGATCTGGTACTTGTGTAGAGTGTGAATTAGGCCTAGGCTAACCCTAGGTGTCTTAGGAATTGAAAAGATATCCATTGAGGTTGAAATTAGGTAAGGGACACTAGTGTGGTCCCTTGGTCACTAACATAGCATGCTAGTGTCAAAATAACCATGCTAGTGTCCAAGTGGTAGAGCATGAGGCACTAGGGGCTTGAATCACTAGGAAAAGGCCTGAGACTAATTTTAGGATGCATATGGATGTGTAATTCCCACACTAATGTTGGATAAAATTTTAAAGAGGCCCTAAGATAGGTCAAGGGCTAAGATAGGAATGGGTTTTCTCAAGTGACACTCATTTCACTCAAGTGACATTTTATATGACTACATTTTCCCCCTTCTATTTTGTAAATGTAACAAAGTGAAATGATAAGGATAAAGGAAAAATAAGTGTACTTAAAATTACCTATGAGGTGAGGTCCATAAATATAGGTTTTAATATGTTAATATCATCATAGATATGAACCTTCAGCTCTATCCTACTCTTTGGGACTATTAGACTAACATACGTACTGCCACTAGGGTAATGCAATTCTCTTTAGTCTATGGTTCTATGTCAGCCCATCCATTAGAAGTTGAGATTCCATCTCTCTGTATCTCTCTTCATGGTATTATATATCATGAATAATTACGTGAAGTTCACCTTCATGATCTTGATCTCCTTGATGAATTCCATGTTTCTACTTTTTAACACAATCACTAATACAAGGCCCATATTACTAAATAACATAAAAAACCATGTTAAATTTTTCACATTTCATGTTGGTGATATTGTCCTTAAATTAGACTACACTCACAATAAATAAGTTAAATATGCCCAAAAATAATGAGGTCCCTATTTAGTCAAAGATATTCTTGGTACAGGTACCTATCACCTTCAAACTAATGAAGGCCATATTTTCAAAGAGTCCACCAATGAACAATTCCTCAAGAATTATTTTTTCTATTCATTCCCTTATTTTCATATTTTCTATAAATGTTATCTATCTAACACTTTTCTAGGTTACTTACATGGGTATATCCTTCTATAGTAGTCTTCTCCTTTCACAAACCTTAGTCCTTCCTTTTGGTATTTTGGTTTTCCTTTTTTCTCATGAGTTGCATTGTAAAACTATGGATAGGACCAAGTCTTCCTCATGATATAATATAATCTTATTTTTTATACTTTTTACACACTTGTTTTATACCCCCTTGGGTTTTTATTTTGTGATTTATAGTGTAAGATAATGGATTAGACCTAGACTTCATCACAAATACCATCTTTTCTTATCCCATTTATTATTCACATGCTTTTTTTGGCATCCTTGTGTATTTCTATTTTATGAGTTGCATTTTAAGACCATGGATAGGACCTAACCTTCCTCATAAAATCACCATTTTGTCATTCCTTCTCTAGAATGTGTTTTTCAATGGTTACAAGTTTTAATCCTTGTTCTAAGCTCTAACTTTTGATTCTTTGAAAATATGGAATTTGTAAAAAACTCCATGTTATCATGTTTTACTACATTTACCTCATTATTACAATAAAGAATGACACTTTTCTATCATTGTATCCCTTTTTCATCCTTTTTCACATTTTTTTCAATTTGAAGTAATTAAAATTGTTTCATGTTTAATTCCTCTTGATTTCCTTTCCTTTCACTCCACATTGGTTAAAACAAGGTCAAAGTCAAGATAACACTTTTATTTCACCTAGATTTATGAGACTCTTAGACACCATGCTCTCTAAAGTTATTCTCTCTTTAAAACCAAGTCTCATGTATTCAAATGAAAGTCATCTTTATCACCCATGTTTGGTTTTCCAAATTCATGTGGAGGAGGAAAAGAAAAATCCATAAAAAATTTAAAATCCAAATCATTTGAAATAAATGACAATGATATACAAAAGGTAACATACAAATCACAAAATTCAAAATCACACCAAAATACATGATTCAAAGCACATTTCCTATCTCCAATCAAATCTCAAAATCCATAATTTACCTCATAATAGAGTCAAATTCAATTGGGGTTTGGTAGGGTAGTAGATTAGAATAGGATAATTCAATAAAATCTATGGTGCTACCTACTTTATTATGCAAGTAACCAATCTTCATAATAGACTGATAGATCTGTAAGGGGTCTTGAGGAATGGGTAACATGTTATGGGAAGGTAGGTCCATTTTAATTTTCATTTATATAGCCTTTATGTGATTATCTATATACTTCATTTGTTGACCTAAGACTTATGTGGCTAGGAGAAGTTCCTAAGAGTCCTTAAGATTGAATGTCCCTTTGTTTTGATAAACCTAATTTGAGTGTCTTGAATTTGATAAATATTTCTCTCTACCTTGTTTTTTACTTTATTCTCCCCTCTACCCATTTCATTTCCCCCCTTGATAGGCATGTGTGATTCTAAATCTATTTTCTTCTTCTATACTTCCTTCTTATTCACATATTAAACATAGGCTATCACTACTTTTTTCTAATTTTATCTATCTTAGAGCAAAATCATATGTTG
This sequence comes from Torreya grandis, assembly GCA_037957365.1. NCBI lineage: Eukaryota > Viridiplantae > Streptophyta > Pinopsida > Cupressales > Taxaceae > Torreya > Torreya grandis. The sequence goes on from JARHVA010006984.1 coordinate 359,125, forward strand.
GAGAAACTATGGGTTAATTTATTTACACCATGACTTTACATTTATAGATATGATTTTATTTTATTTTACCATTTTCTATTATTGTACCACCCATTTTTGTCAACACTTGAGTTGATCTCTAATTTTAGGTACTCTTTTTCCATTGTTGAGTGAGTTTGGCTTGTTACTTCTCACTCACCAATGTTGTTTTCCTTTTTATACACCTTTTTACATTGATAATTGAGTAAGGATTATTAATTCTCACTCATCAATGTTATTTTACCCTTTTTTTTATTTCCCATCTTTGTTTAAGTAAGGATTTTTACTACTTTTAAATTGATGTTTGATTACCATATTTTCAACATGTATCTTTGGTTTGACTTTGTGAGTTTGACTTTATTATTCGAGGTTTAATTTTTTGAGTTTTTGGTCTTTAGTAGCATTGGATTTTTGGTTACAAATTTACTCTAAATTTTGACTTGGTAATTTGGTATAACATAGCACATGTCACCCTAGCTTTCCAAGTTTCAAAGTACATGTCATTGACATAGCACTAGTTATCTTGGATTTCCTACATTTGTTTAATTTTTATCTTTAATTTTGTATTATTAGGTTTGTTAAAGGTAGTCTCTACACCCTCCATAATAAAAACTACAAACACAACAAAAAACCATCTAGTAATAAAGTTAAGTCAAGGTATGAAGACATTTACTTTTCTAGTTATTTCCTTTTTAGTCATTTACTTTCAATTATTTTTGCTTTAAAATATTATAACTTTTTTTAGCCTCAGTGTTCTGTGTTACTGTGTTCTTTCTCAAATCACCATATCTTGTTGTACCTAAGTGACACATGATGAACTTAGAGTGGGTCATATGTATATACATATATACACACACACACACACACAATATTTTCACACTTTTATCAATTATTGATGCTTTTTATCTTACAAAAACTAGTCGAGACTCAATCTCTCTGAGTACATGCCTTAAAGGGTACATTGGGAAAAGGGTGGGAAGACCATTGGTGTCTTTTAGGATTGTTGTCCCTTATTTCCACTAATTACAAATCCAACTAGCTCCTAAAAACCATCCCCTAAGCTATTACTCTTTTTTTACATAATCCTCTAGTATTTTACCACCTTTTATCCTTATTTAACTCACCTTAAGATCCTTTTGACTATTTACAATACTAGGTCAATTGAGTTGACCTTGTATTATTGTGGGTAAAATTCATTTAGGGTCTAGGTCGGCTCTTAGCTAACCTACCCTGTAACTTAGTGAATTTTTATCCATAACAATACTAGGTTGATTGGGTTGACCCTATCAGCTAGAAATTTTAGAAGGTATTAGGGTTAAATACACCTATATATAATATATTTTTATTATTATTTACTAATGAAAAATATTTATTATTTTCTTGTGCTTATTTATAATCTACTCATCCACCATTCTACTTGAGGTGTCTTAGCTTAGGGTTTCTACTTGGAGAATCTAGTCCTGTGAAAAAGTCTTGGATGCTTTGGCCTTTCTTGGTGATACTTATAGACCAAACAAACCTCTTAAAAATCCCATTTATCAAAGGGAGAGATTGAGTCTCAATTGTTTCATATTCTAAGTAAATATTTTTTTGTTCATCTCTTTAGTAGATATAATTAACATAAGTATTGGCTTTAAATTAAAATACTCTTCTTTAGCCAATTTGACAAACAATAATTAAAGTGTGTTTAATAGATATTTAAGAGCTAATTAAAGTGTTATCATGTGAAGATAGGTCATAGGGGATAAGAAATATCCAACTGTGTTTGTATTTCCATTAGGTGTCTAATGAGAGACCTAAAAAAAGTATAATTATTGATTGTTTAGCCTTATTCTCTAGATTCAAACATTATATGAAGGTTGGTTAAGGTAGTATGATCATTATACTACACATTAGATAGATATTTCAAACTATTTTTTGATTTCATAGTGTTATATCAATTATAAAGGCTAAATTTGGCCTACAAGATAAGACTCAAAATATCATGTCTACAAACCATAATTAAGGCCTAGATAAGACTATATTCTTGTTTTCTGGAATGGAAAAATAGAAATAAGGTGAAAATCTATTTTTTTGAGGTAGATAACATTAATATGAATTATTTTTATTTCAATAAGATAATATTCTCTAGTCATTTTACCAACCACATGAAGGTGGAAGCTCATCTGGTGCAACTAACCTACATTAAAATTATTAGTAAGCAAATTAAATTGAAATAAACATAATGATAAAATAATTGAAAATTAAAATAAATTAAATCAAATAAATTCACTATATTAATTTCAAATGTAGGATATATTATTCATAGGCTAAACTTATCAATTCAATATAACATACCTTTGAGATCAACACTATTTGTAAATGTTTCAAAAATTGATTCATGGTTAGATTCATGCACTTTACATAAAATTATATTTTAATGATTTCCATGATATTATATCATTTGAATATTTGTAATGATAATCAAATTTGACTAATGAATCACCACCCTATGTGTTTCAAAGTTATCAAATAATAATTGTTTTATTTTTCTATGATAGTACCTATGAAGCTAGGTTCCTTAACCACTATAAATCTAGTGGGATAAATTATCTCTTCTCCATTGACTACTTTTTTTATTTATGTTTTGCCTCTAAAAAATAAAAAAAAGTAGTAATATTTTCCCTCAACATTGTACTTAGTTTCAATGACTATAAATACATGTCCTACATTTCGAGTATAATCAAATTGTAAGCACATATAGGAAAAAATAAAGATATCACTAATATAACTAAGGTTGTACATTTAAATTAGGAATAAATTATACATGATTGCATAAGATCTGAGATGTGGTCAAAGTCAACTAAAGATGCCATTTCATGATCCATCAATTATTGGAGTGAATGCTTAATCTATATAGGTGATATGGGTCTATAATACCATTCATCAACCCATTATTTTAACTCACATTCATTCTAATTAAATTCCATACGTTTAGAATAAAAACATGTCATATCCCTAATTTAAATAGTCCATGAATTTGAATTTGAGATTTGAATGGAGTGAAAAATTCTCAATCTAAGTACTGTACTACAATATTCATATATTACCTTGTGTTTTTCCACCATTAATCAAAATAATCTTCACACATGAGAATATTTATCTAATACATGGCAAAAAATTTCATTACACCAAGTCATAACACTTGTAGCATCAATAAAATTAACACCATCCTTGTGTTTTCCTTACTCTTTTTACACATGTACCTATGCCATCATGTTCTCCTTTGACATACCAAGCCTTAAAGAATATCAAAAAAATGTTAAACACTTATTATTTATTTTACTTAACTAATAAAACATTTGAGAATTCTTAAACTAACCTGCATAATTATCTCAGAAAATGTAGTGTGTATATAATATAATTTATTTTACATTCATATTTATATAAAATATCTCAAAACAACCTTGGACAAACTCTGGAGAATGTGATATGTCACCACTCTTATAAAATTTGTATTCCCTCAAAATATTTATGTTGTCATCTATGCTATTAGGTGCATGTTTGAATGTAATATGAATTAAAATGATAACTTGAAGTGAATTATACTATTTAGATTGAACCTCATTTTGTGGTTATAGTGTGTAGTTCTTAGTAAATTCCACAACTAAAAAAATGGTGCCAAATTGGAAGTTGTATTTGCATAGCTTGAATTTATTATCTAACCATTTTTATTTTTGTATGTGTCTTGCATTTTCGTAGATGATATTCTTCTTAAATTCAAACATTAAAATATACACAGAAACTTTGGTCTTAAAAAATTCATAACTTGATAAATCTTTTCCATATTTTAACACATACTTTAAATATTTGTACTTATAATCAACTATTTTCTTTCCAAATTCATATGAAATTTATTCATGTATATAATTTGTCAAATTTGAAAAACCACCAAAACTAGTGAAAATTTGACATGTTCCATCTAAACATTGTTTGGTAAAAAAAAATTTCCCTCGGGTCTTTGACATAAAATACTTTGGATTAATTATATTTATGTCTTAGGTGGGGAAGACACCATACATTCATACATAAACTCATTAATATGTAAATTACAACATGTATGATGAGAAACATCAAAATGCATAAAAAATTAGACATGCATCCTAAAACAACATGTGGTGCATGCTTGGTTGATTTTAACATAGAAAGGCTTGCACATTTCAAATTATCTTTGGCTAATTATCAATTATCCATTAAATGTTTCAATATTTTTTTTATAAAATTCTATTTGGGTCATGTCTAGGAAATGTTTTGCATGTGGCTCATGGTTTTTTAATTATTTTATTTTTTTAACATCTGTTACATTAGATGAGACCCTTTTGTTTTCATGCCAAAAAATTTCAATCAAATGTATTGTTCCTTTAACTAATAACTTATCTTTTCATGGGATTCTACCACTAGATTCCTAATAATCTGTGAGTGAATGGTCATCAAGACTTATTCTTATTTTTATGGAATTCATTATAGTTTTTCTATTAAATTTCAAGGATTTACTTATTTCACTAAGAATTCAAACTTTAGATGTTGAATTACTGACTATAGATTCCATAATTACTTATCTTGTCACATTACTATCTTTTATTTTTTGACTTTTATTGCCAATTTTCTTAAATACATTAAATAGATTGTTTACTATTGCAACATTTCTTCCCTCCATATTGGATGTTCTTAACCTTAAATTATGCATCATAAGGATTTTTTTTTTCATTTTCATCAATTGAACAAATTGTTTACATCATTTTGTATGGCTTTTATTCTCAAATGCATAGTCTCATACATGTTGATAATGACATTAAATTGATATTTTTGGAATTTTATCTTCCATAGGTTATATTATTTCCTCATCCATTTCAACCAAATACCTTAGTGTTCATCTCATAATAATTGGAGGTGTGGGTGTAGGAGATATATTTGTATTAATTTGGGTGGGTTACCACTTCAACCATAGCAAGGGTAGTAAAGGATTGATGATCTACAATAGAACCTATAGGCAGACTGACCTCTTCATTAGGAGAGACATGAATTTGGTTCATTACTTGATGTTGATTATCATCATGCTAAAAAACTTCATTATGGATGGATGTTTCATTATATTATGTATCACTCAATACGAATTCATTAGTTACATGTTCTATATTTTGAATTTTATCATTCAGCAATGATTGATTGTGTTCTCTTATCTCATTTGAAGACATATTTAAATTAAATTCTATGGAATTTGGCATCTTAATTTAATTTGAAATATTACCTAGTGTGAAGTAAGTACCTTCACCTTGCCCTAAAGCTCTTATGGATGCTCTCCTATCTACTTGTCTTTTTATTTATTTATCTCTCTTTACTTCAATTTCCTCATTTGTTAGCTCTTTAATTAGTCTTTTATGATGATGACCTGAACCCATTATTAATATTTATGCAAATAAGTCCATGTCTAAAGTACAAATTGATGAATTTATAGTAATCTAGAGACAAAGTAAATGAATAATTTGAATAATTACTAGATTTTCAACATAAAAATAATAATCTGATGTTTGTAAAATGTAATATGATTGAGTGGAATTAGTTTTAAAACAAGACAAATTCATGAATAATAAAGGATGTCTGCCTTTCACAAATTACACATGCCATATTTTGATGCACGGATCGAAACATGACAAAAACATTAAATGAGCTTTTGGGTCTTAAAAAGGATGTACATTATACTCAAAGGGAATACACCCTTTTAACATTTTAATCTTTCCTTCTATGTTTTCCTTCCCAACTAGCTTTTGGTATAAGATTGGGAAGGTCTGAACCTAGCCTAAAACTAGCCAAGGTGCAACCCACTTGGTTTTTAAGAAATTTAAGAGTCTTTTTCATATTTTCCAACATATCTAACTAGGTAGATTTTATTATTTAAAAAAATAATATGGGTTTGTAGAGGGGAAATTTTAGTTTTTTAATGTTAAACTATTTTTTATAATTATTACATAATTTTTACACAACATACCTCATTATGGATTATATACATATCATTACAAATACTTTTATAACTATTTGACTATTAATTTAAAATTTGTATAACACATATCTAATTAATATATACATAGTTGTCTATGATTTGTAAAAAAATGATTTTCATGAAGTTAATGTCAAAAAATTATGTTCGTACACTTGCAATAACAAAAATTTTAGTTGTCTTGACTTGTAAAATTATTTTAAAAAAATCATTTATTAGAAAATTAATTTGAAATTTCCTAACCAATATTATACACTTCATCAATGCATTTATGAAATTTCATACATCATTTCATTTGTTTACTCAAAAAAGTGTGTTCATACACATGCAATCTCCTTATCTTTTCATAAAAGAGGGTCAATCCATTATCATAAATGCATCTATTTTGCACACTTTTATCATATAGGTATTGAAAAAAATAATATATTTAGCAACTACATTAAAAATTACAATTCATATTCTTACTGAATTTTGAAATTATTTAATCAAGTGTATCTAACACTCTCTTCAAGTTCAACTACTATAATTTTTAAAAAAAATGTCTGCTCTATACATCCTTTTGTCCCCCATTATCTTGCATCTACCCTAATACTAAGTATAAAATGATGAAATAAATAGAAATTAAGGCTTAAATAATCTCTTAAAACTAGACCAATATTATCATTGGTTTAGTCAAATATCAAAAAAACATTAGGCAAGCTCAACCTAAAATCTAACTCATCTATTCATTATCAGTTAAATCTTATAGCATTATTACATAGACCTCACTCATTAAATCAAAGATAATAATATTAATCCAAGTATTTACTAAGGTTTAAAGATATATATTCTAGGATTGGCTTGTTAAAACCTTGATAATCAATAATTAATATTTGGAAGGGTCTCTAGAGTTGTATCCATCTAGTTGCCTTGTATTATTAATATTTTATCCCAAGATGCATGATTTATTATTTATTCTCCTTTTATTATAACTCTATAATGGATAACTTAGTCAAACCTAAAAGTTTCATTCCTTAATAATATAACAGAAGAGATAAATTCTAACAGATTTATTATCTTAATATGAAATGGTTTTGATAGGGGAAGGTTTGTAATAGTTTACTTATTCATCTGGTAAGTTTCAATAAACTCTTACACAATACATAACATAAAATTGGAATTATATCAATCCTCATGCTATTATGTCCTACTATATTTTTATTGTCATTAATAAGTATTTATCCATTTATTTTAGTTTCACTCATTTATAGATACTCTTAGTCCATAATGCTAATTCTAACATAATACATGAGGAGGCAAAAATCTCATTTCCTAAAATGAATGTCAATAAGTTTTGACCAAGTATAACATATTCATAATTTTATTTAAATTTCCATACAATCATAAGATTTTATCCTTTATTGATAGATTCCATCTTAGGAAATCTATAGTCAATGCCTATAAATAACCTCAATAACAGTCTTGCTAAGAGTTTTTAAATATTTTATCTTTCCTATATTGAAACATAACAAGGGTTAGCCTACTAGATATATACTAGTTGAGCATAATCCATATCATGAATGGGTTTACATAAATAGATTCATACAAATATAACATAAGTTCTCTTTACTGTCAAAGGCATATGCAAACTAATTACTTGACTTCATATTTGAATGTGTCTTTCACATTGAATTATCTAGACATGAGGTATTACAATATCTCAAGATACAATTTACAATACAACCAAAAAATATTGAATAAAAAATATAATATATGTATTAAGACCATTAACTTGACAAAACTCAGTCATGATTATACAAGCATCTAATAGGATTCTATTTTCAATAGGTATCCCTCACAATGAGGCATATTAATTTGATATAAAAATAAACTTCTATAGAAGTTTTTTGAATTAGTAACCAAAACATCTAGTTGGTAAAATGCATAAGATAATGGATCTTCACTTAGCCCATAATATATCATTAACATATAAATAAAATATGTTCAATTAAGAATAAGTAATACTTGAATTATAATAAATTATATAAAGTAGTGAAAAGAAAATTGCTAAAGATGAGCTCCTCTTTTCTCTAAGTACACTTCAACCAACAAAAGAAAGGCTCACCTCCCAAATTTTTACCATCATCAAGAAATTTCTTTAGGCACCCCCGATTAGGATTCCCAGCTCTAGGCATGTTCACACCATGTCAAAATTTAAATAAAGGGAAAAGTATTAAAATGTTAAGGGTTTAAGGAGACAACTACTCACTATGACCATCCAAACATCTCATGGTTAAGAGGTTACCAACCTTGAATCTATTTCATCAAGTATAAATAAAAAAAGAAAGAACATAGAGATAAAGACCATTAGGATACTACCACTAATATATATTAAAAAAATCATTATGAGATGTCTTAAGGAACCTAACTTCATTCCCAACATGAGATACCTAACCCTTATTACATTAGGAATATTGTTACCGTTCAATGCAGTAGTAGTCTTACATGACAAAATCATAATATATAGGTAAGGATAAATATAATAGTTAGAACTATCATGGAGGAATATCTCAAATTTGAACTCCCACAAAATGGATAATAACACTATGGGTGACCCAAGCATAACCATAGGAAAATAACAAATAAAATATTAAGCCAACTACCTTACTCCTCTTGAACACAATAAATAAATAAAGAATTAAAAAAACTTCATTTAGTCAAATAGTATTATATTCAAGTCAATAGGATACCTAATAAATGATCTAGGCCCTTGCATGTATCTTTTTTTAAGGTTTCTAACATCACAATCTCTCCCTCTCTAGGCTATCTTCTTGCTTCCCTTATCTTCTTCCTTTGTTTCTAAGGTGGCCAAAAATATAAAAGGACTTGAAACCTTTTGTCAAAGATCCACCCTCCTCAAATAGGCATTCTCCCTTTCTTAAAACCTAATAAAAATGTGATAAGTGTTTGTTATTTCCTAGGATCAACCAACTACGTATATTGTCTAGCCCATGCCTTCATAAATGGATTCTATTTTGTCAATCCATAATGGTGTATGGTGTGTCATACAAATTCCTATGGTTGATTGTAAGATCCACCCAATGATTCTCATTGGTTCAAGGTAGCATCGAATTAATTTGAGGACCTACAAGATGCCATTAAATAATGTAGACATTAGTCTACTTCATATCATGCATTAAATATGATAATCACAAAGGTGAATCACCCAACCCAATAGATATTAAACCACTATGACACACCATGTTTTAAATGAAACATTTAATGGTATACAAGGAATACAACTAGGATCATATGAGGTTGAAAATATAAGGGTTATAGGTAGGATCACACATGAGGAAACTATGTTTGGCATAGTCTTTATTCCTTTATTTTTAATGACTTGTTCTTGCACACTTATTACACCCCTAAAATCCACTATCCCAATAGCTAAAGATTTCAATCATAGCATGATATATCATTTAATTAAAATAAAATAATTATCTTACCAATAAATTCATAATGTCACGAGTAGTATTATTATAAAACCTAATGCAAATGTAATTTCAATTGCATCCTAAGGTAATAGTTTAAGCATTGCTAAACCAACATTTAAAATGTGCATAATCCTCTTACCTTCACATTCAAAACCACTAAGGGAGTATATAATTTGGATTATAATAGTCACATTATTTTATAATTAGGGTCCTTACATTCTCCCAAAATAATAAGAGCATCATCCTTGATGTTGACTGATTTGTTCATCCAACAAGATTTTTAGATCTACTTGACTACTGGAACATAATTCTAAATTATCTATGTGCCATCCTAGTTAGGCACACAATTTGAGATATTTGTTACATCTTTTAATAAAATACTTACATATATAAATAAACTATTACATGGAACTAAACGTATTATTCCTCTTGTATTTTGGACAACCCTTTGAGTTTCTAAAAATATTATCTAGTCTAGATCATCAATATTTTTGATACCAACTCTCTTACTAGATTTAGGATGATGTGACAAAATTACTTCAGACATGTATCATTATTAATGATTTCCATCTTTAAGATGTAAGACTTTGTTCCAATTTTCTTAAATTTTCCATTTCCCACACTTTTCTTTCAAGATTATTACTAGCATTTTATTATAATGACTCTCCCTATGGCCAACTCATAAGGATGCTTAAATTTTTAATCATGGAAAATTAAAATTTATTTTAGTGAAATTATATATAAACTAGAGATGAAAGTGGTACAATTTTAGACCCAATCATTGATTCATTTATGGATACACTGCCATACAATACTTCATTGGTTGCATTAGATGATGGTGAGTTGTGATAAAGATAAATATCTATTCTAAGTCATTCATTTAATTAGATGTTGTTAAAATTAAGATAAATTATAATAGAGGCAATTCACTATGTTACATATCATACCTCAAATACAACTATCTTAACCAGTGAGATCCATAGTTTATTTTCTATGAGTATGAGAGTCCAAGTGTTCCTTAGGTGTACCATTCATTCAGAGAGAAGAATTATATGTCCCAAACATAAAAAAAAACATCCTATTAAATTATGTATCCTTCCATGGTCATACCACTATGAGTGAAGTTCAACCATACTTAGTTCACATTCATATCATCAAAATCATACGAGGTAATGTTAAATTAACATCACTAGTGCCATCTTTAATACAATGGATTTTTTTATCAAGTAGAGCATGGGGAAATGCCTCCCATCACACCAATTATATTTTAGAAGAATAAAAATGTGGGACTATCTCCATTTTAAATATATCCTACCATTCATTGAAGGTTTTAAAAAACCTTATATTATGCTATTTCATATACCTAGGCTCCTAGAATATCAACTCATTAGCCAAGAGAATAATATGCTAATCCATATAGATGAGGTTATTTATATCTCATCCTATAAGCCAAAATATCATGTACAACTTAATGTGTAGGAGGATTTTAGGACATAAATCAGCCATCTAAGAGAATTATGTGTAAATTAATGTATGTATGGACTTTATGACATTAGTCCACCAACTAATAGAATCTTATGCAGATCATTATATGTGTGGCCCTCAGGGCATTAGTCCACTAGCCAAGATATTTAATACATAGATGGACCCAATAATTTCAAGGCATAAAGTGTAAGAGATTGTTAATGCATATATATCCCTAAGCATGTCAAGGAACAAAGAGTAAGAGATAGTCAATGTCCATATGGCCCCAATAATGTCAAAGTGCAAAGAGTAAGAGATAGTTGATGTGAAAATGACCCCAGACATGATAAGACATATATAGTAAGATATATTTGATGCATATATGACCCTAATCATGTCAAGGTGTAGAGATTAATATATATTCAATATAAAAATGAACCTATGCATGCCAAAGAACATAGAATAATAAATAGTAAATGCATATATGACCCTAGGAATGTCAATGCATAGAGAGAAAGATATAGTTGATGCAAAGACAACTCCAAGCATGTCAAGGCATAGAAAATAATATATAATTAGTAATATATGTTCCTAGTTACTTATTTTCCCCTATGCTCAACCTAAAAAACATATATGCACATACTAACACATGAAAAACATGAAAAATTATCATAATAACTTCAATAAACATTAACTTATCAAGTAAGTACAAAATCAATAAATATACCAAGTAGTCTTAATAATGAAATTAAATTGAAATTAGATTTCCTCCATGAATTCCATGATCAACCTTTAGCTCAAAACATTTGAAGTCAAGAATAAAATGATGTTAGTTTCCAAGATAGTTAAACAAAAGCTCAAACAACATAAAATAAGTCTGACAAACACATTGATAAAAAATTAGATCACAATATAATAACTATGTGGCTCTAGGAGCCACTTAGGGGGAGAAGAGATTTTTTTTTATAAAACCAAGGAAATTTTGATCCTATTCATAGAATTCCTACTTAAATTTATTACCTCTTTCCTATATTTGTAGCTTGATAAACAAAACTTTTACAGTGCCTTCTAAATCATAATCTATATGATTTCATTATGAATTTTAAGGCATGGTTATAATCTTAACATAAATTCAATAATTTAGGATATGTAATACATGTGCCTCATTAGATGTCATACTTATGGATAGTTTATATTCAACACTAACTAGGGTGTGATATTTTTCTAAAATAATGCCTTCCTAGCTTTAACAGGAGAATTGAGATATAATGCCTATAATTAGGTCCAACATTTATGTGCAGACATAATACTCATGGAAAGAGAGATTCAGAGTTATATATTGTAGCATAGAATCACACCCTTGTGAGAGGGTTCTTTAATCTCTCTCACTCCTAGAAACAAAATGAGATCAACTCTAGGTTATGGGTATCCTGTGATGGGGTTGAACCTATAGATAAGGTTATTTCCTCTTGGTATCTCACCTAAACTACTGATTTTACTTGGAAAAGGGATAGAAGGGTTGAAAATTATGACTAAAAACACAAATAAGGTGATGCACAAAAATTAAAGCCACTCCAAATATCATAAAACTAACACTAAAGAATTTCAAAGATAACCGTCACTCACACAATCTCTCAAACTAGTCATTTTGCATCAATATTTCTAAAACTAAGCCCACTAGACAAGAGATGAAGTATAGAGGAGTATCAAACAAACACTATACCTTAATCAATTATTAAAAAGCACAAGTTTAGACCTACTATAATGGTGTAATACCTAAATAAAGGTAAGAAAGAAGGATAATTACCAATGAAGAACAACCCTCCACTAAGTAATCATGCAAAAACTAACTAAATCACTAGATTTAAGCAAGAGATATGTAAAATAAGTTTTGTTATTACTTCAAAATGATTTTTCTACAAATTTTAATAGGGTTTTCCCTTGTTAAATGAAAGTATGTCTTTAGAAATAAGGAAGAAAAGGGATATATAGGAGAAAAGGGAAGAGAGAGGACAAGAAATATCTTATAATTAAATAAATGTAACTCAAACACCTTCCATGGAGTCTTAAAAATCTTCAAATTAGTTAATCATTGATCCTCTTTTAGAAAATTAACCTTCCAAGGTTAAAAAGGTCTTCAAGCTATCCTATTGGCCTAAAAAAGCACTAGAGGGAAAAAATTCCTTGAGGAAGATGATGTCACACTCCACTAAATTTGATAAAAGTCTTAAAAGATCTATACTCCTTATTTAATTCTCCAATTTTCTCCTCCACTTCCCAAACCCCTCTACTTGACTTATAGAAGCTACTTGGCAACATGGTTACTAATCTTAACATTTGATGCTTATACTAACCTTGAAGGTTAACTTCGAGTGTTTAATTTTTGATGTTTTTTTTATATTACAACTCATATTTTATCCTCAAACTTTCAAAAGACATCATGGAACATGAAAATCTCTTGGAATCCATTGATGGAGGTCTTAAAGCTCAAGCCACCTTTAACTAGCTATTATAAAACCTGCTCCTAAGGCCACTATCTCCATGAGAATATATTATTGACCTATATAAGGATTATAGGAATCCATATCATTCCTATAAGTAATAAAATTAATATTTATGCCACCTTTAAGACCTGCAAAAATGGTATAAATCTCCATTAAACGTATAACCATTCACAAATTATTAGAAAACTTAGGATTTTTGACCTTTTAGCTCAACACAGTACCCTATAAACCCCTAGGAATGGATTAAGGTGACATATAATGGGGTTTTAGGTCCAATTATTCCTATTCCATGCATTTATACCATCTATTTCTTTGAAGACTTGCAAAAATGGGCATTTTAGGCCATTTTGGCCCCCTAGACACCCATACATGTCAATTTATTCTAAAAAATAGGTAAAAATGATATTGAGATAGTCCCCTACATGTTAAAAGTGGTTTCTAAGTTATTTAAATTCAATTCATTGGTTTATGAGTTCAAAAACTCAACTAGTCAAAATAGGGTCTTTGGTATCTTAGACAAGTCTACCTTCTCAATGATCATTCATAAAATATAGAAATCCATTCACCTCAATTATATAAATTATTTCAATGAATATTTATTATATATAAACCTTCAACATTATTTATAATTTTAGGCTCCCATGTAGAAGCTGTGTAAGGATACATATATAAAAAGTTTGCTTGTGGGGTTTTGCATTCATTTTGGGCCTACTTATAGTCTTAAAAATATTTAATAAACCTAAGCCCCTAAACCAAAATAAATATTTAATTAATATAAATTAAATAAGTTTACTTAATACATACTAAAATAATTTTTCCCAATTCCTTATGGGATGAAATATATGAGCATTTAAAGAGGGGGCTCGAACTAGGTGTCAATACTTGAAAAGTTTGAATTAGCTCCTTGAGAGTGAAAATGACATTTACATTGTTCCAAAATGATTTAAAAAAATCCTTTATGAACTATAACATCTCATCATACCTCCTTAATGTGTAATCTTAAATTTTAGTGTTTGAAAGTGCCTTGATGGTGGTGTGAGCCTATAGGTTTTAAGATTAGCTTTAGGCCTCAAAATCCTAATACTAAGTTTTAGGGTTTTATGAAAATTTAGGAGGATAAAAGGGTTTCAAAACCAGTTTTTACCATCTAATTCCACCCCATATGACCTTATTTTTTTCCTAAGTTTCACTTTGTCTCCATACTTCTTAGGACTACCTGTAGGAATGACTGTGTTTGCATTAAGAAGAGGTATGAAAGTGTTTTATCCATCAAGGAAAGAGTTTAATGAGTTTTGAAAATATTATATATTATATCATAATTATATTATTATTTTTTAAAACCCTTAATGTTACCTTACACTTGGTATGCCTTGATCCTTCTAGCCTAGGGTTTCAGGTAGTCTTAGCTTGTGAAACCCTTGGTCTTGAATTTGGTAAATTTTATGTATTAAAATTATATATTATCATCATAAAAAGTTTATATTATGAATATATTATCTATCCTTACCTTATAATTATTGTATTATGTCTTTAAAACACCTCTTAACCCACATAGATGACCAATACTAGTGTACACACTGATTTAAGGTCTTTCTCTACTTACTAGCCCTAAAGTGAATTTTATATTACAATCCTAAATGTGGTAAATAAACCTAGAAACATTAGGAATATTAATCACCATTATATTTTATTTAAACTCTAGCATGAGGTTCAAACCCTTTGTTTCCCTTCAAAACATTCCAAAAGTGCATGTAGTTTCTTATTTGACTGCTAGTAGACATGTGGATGACTGTGTTAAAATAATGACCATTTAAACTAATTATTTGACCTTTAAAATGGAATGAGAATATTTATATCATCAGAATTATTATTTTTACCAAAAATTAAGTCTTTTTTAGACCTATATATGCCTCAAAATTACAAAATCCTCAAAAAACTATCTACATGAGTTGACTATTTGTGGTCATTACTACATGTGGTCTTTTCAAAGTTGTGTTAGAGGGAAAACTTGATAAAGGAATAATTTTATATACCCTGACCTATTACACACTTATACTATTATATGAAATCTTCATTTTACTATGGAATTCCTTCAATAGACTACTATGCTTCAATCCACTTCATGCTTGGAGATTGGGATATGTTTTGATGAGAAGGTTATAGGTGGACATTGAGATGACAAACCTTTAGTATGGTGTAATTTAACTTAATAGCTTGAAATAATATTCACACCATAAAAAATTATTATCAAACATTATGTATAAAACCTAATTTAAACTTAAATATATGACAATCTTCTTTATAGTCTTGATATTGGTGAAAGGTTGGCATATTTCAAAAACTTCTTAACCCTACTGTAAATTTTGATTTACATGAAACATGTCTTAAATTAAGTTTGAGTCTCAATAATGGTATTAATTTTATCTAAACTTCATGTCCATCAACTTCAAAAAACCTATCTTTTTGATACTCATTAATATACCTTCTTGAAAATAAGAATTTCTCTTAATAGTCTTGACTATGGATGACCATGGATATAGGTGGTCATTTCAAGGATGACCTTGAATATAGCCTTGATATGGGAGATATTATTAAAACCTAACCTTATTAATATTTAAATTATACTTATGAACCTAAATTATCATGAAAATATATCAAAGACCACTATTATGCCTCAATACTTTTGCAACTTTGAGATGGATTTGTCTTTTTGAGAAGGTTGTGTTTTGATGATTCTAGGTGTTCTTTGGACTACTATCTTATAATGGAGATATTTAATTAATATGTAATCAATATCTTTATGAAAATTTTAAATTAACTTGTCATTAAAATACTTTATAGACTCCTTTTAACAACATTAGAATCCATTGGTAACCCAACCTCACTGTTCAGGCCAAACACATGGCTATAAGAACTCATTTACGTGTTTGTAAAAAATGAATACTGTGTAGGAAATTGATGTGTCTTGATGTGAGATTATAAATATGAGTTAATTGAAATATAATATGTCATAAAAACTTAATTTTATCTTCATAAACTTCATTTACTTCTAAAATTCGTACCTATCAATAATATCACCTTTAAATCACTATGATGGTTGTAGGTGGAGATTTGGAAACTTGTAGTAGGCCTACTCATCCAATTGAGAATATTTTTGATATAAATTAGTGTCATCTTGGTTTTATATATTAATCCATCCAATTAATATTATTTTAACCATATTTAGGCTTTACAACCTCCTAAAACATTCTTAAGTGGTCAAATAGTCAATTTTCACTTATAGGCCTAAGTATGCCTAATTAGGCCTACTAGGCTTTTCTCCATTTTCCTAGTTATTTATTTGTGAATTTTCTATTACGACATATCCAATCACATGGATTTATGTATTTTAGCTCATAAAACAAATTCAAGTAGTCACTTTATTTCTCACTCCAAGGTGTGAGTAGTCAATTGAGAATTCTTGACATGCTTGTTTAACAAACCTATAATAAACAATTTTATATCTACTTAAGTATATTAGGGGAATGAAAAAATATATAAAATTAAATTAAATAAAAATATACCTCCATGTAAAATTTCAAGTCATTTTATTGATTATAAATTTAAAAATGCATCTTTTGGGGTTGCCTCAACTTGCCTTGTAAAGTTTTTGAGCATGTGTAGGTCTGAGTTTTCCCATTTTATCAAGTTTTATGAGGTAATGAGATGTAATTAATTTTTAATTAGGAATTTTATGGATCAAAAAAAATATTAAAATCATTTTTTTGTAATTATAAATCAATAAAAACATCTAGAATCACCATTTTAGACCTTCTACACACTTAGAAAATGAGAATTATGAGACATAAGAAGAGAGAAATAGGTGTATATTGAGCTTTATTAGGTACCAAGACCTAATTATTTTTGAATTTTAACCTGGAAGATATAAAAAAATATTAAAATTTTTATATTTCATAATCCAACCCTTTAAATACCAATTTTTTTTTGAATGTCTATGTTTTTATGCCAAAATCCTAAATTTTGTAAATTTTCACTTCTCTTCATTTTCCATTGAAATTTTGAATGTGATCAATCTCAATACATGTTTAAATACTTAATAAAAATATAAAATGACTAATAAACCCTCACATTAGGTTACAACCATCTTTCATACCTTATATCCCTCTAAGAAGCTTGCCTAGCTACATGTTGACTATCAATAGATACGCGTAGGACTATGACAAAACAACAGATACTTACACTATTATTGTCACTAAACCACTATTATGTAAAATTATAAACACTAATTAACACCACTTTTACCAAATTCCATATCTATATTATGCCTATAGATGCCATAAAAATCATTTATCACAAAACTAGTTAGTGGGATACCTAAGTGAATGACTTGGAGAGTGCCTCAGGACTTGAAAAAAACAACAAATTATTATATTATTATCTAGGAAAAATATATGACATATAATCATATTTTAGGTCATGAGGACCATACATAACAAATTTTGAGGTTATATAACCTCTATATCACCTTTAAACATTTAATTTCTCTAAATTATCCCTTAATCTTAGGACTGTGTGTTCTAGTCTTGGATAGTCTAAGCATGCCATACAAAGTGTACGCCTTGGAAGGAGTTCATGATATCCATTGGATATATAAATCCATCTGATAATTACATTAAAATTCCTTAAAATTTACTTATAACCTTTAAAGAGACCTCTTTATCACATTAAAACCAAGTTTGCCCTTTAAACAGGCCTGTAGATGCTCAAAAGGTCTTGACTATATATATAATTTGATCCTTGTATAGATTATGAGAGTTTTAGATCTTTAAATTGACATAAAGAGACCTCCAAGAGAAATCTAATTATCATACCCTTTCTTTAATTTATTTTTTATATCAACCTTCTATCAAACACCCCAACTTCTCTTTGAAGGATAACCTTGGTCTCACTTCTCTTTATTATGGTTGTAGGTGACTATTCAACTTGAATATGATAGTGGTCTATATGGAGAAATGGAGTGATTTAGTAATGACTAAACTTTAATCTTTCACCATGCACTTTGAAACCCTTCCACTATTTTCTCTTACCTAAGACCAAGACCTTGATTTTCACTTCAAAACTAAGTCATTAATGGGCTTGAACTTTCACATTATACAAACTATAGTATAGTACATCATGATGTGAGAAGTGTTGATGATTTAAAATAAGGTATATGAAGTGCATTGTATTTAGATACATATTTAATTTAACTTAAAAAATTCCCTCATCCACCATGACCTTGATGTCAAAGAGCCCTTTACCATCCTTAAGAGCACCTTCTTATGCTCAATTGTAGGTTAAGTTTTTACACACTTGTATAGACTGAGGAGGAGTTGAGAAGCTACTTTCCAAGGTGTAAAATTTCCTAATTCTCTTTCAACCCATTCTCTACTCCAATTTCTTGGAAATTCATGGTTTTGGATATGATATTGATTAAGTGAAGGAGATTAAAAAAGATGCCAATTACCTTAATTTCCACAAAACTACCTTAATAAATTATAATAAGAGGAAAAAAAGCTCTTTTATCTCTCTCAAATTGACTCCCAAGACTAAGTTTTCACTAGGATGGTATCAGTAATTATTGACTTGTTGAATAGTCCTTAAATTGGGATCATTGAACTTACATGAGGTGGATTTTCATGATCAATCAAGATCATTTACATCTTATATTGGAACCTTGATTATTATATGTACTTATTTGGCTCATTGACAACATTTAATAAAAACCTATTGTATCTTACCTTTCTCATCTTTATCATTCTTAATAAACTTTCACTATGTGACCTTGAACTCCAATAAACTTCTAGAAACATGAGACCTATAATCAAACCCTATTGAATGTTTTCACACCTCAACTCTTATGTAGTAAAGTGTATGGACTGTAGGTATGGACAACCTTGAGGAAATCACAAAATTTCTGATGAATATCTCTCCTTACCCTAAAAAAATTGACTAAATGGTTCAATATTATTTATGTGATAACTATGCTCTCAAGTCTTCTTTAAAACATCATTTCCATGAAGCACATCTTTGAGTGTATCTGACCTAGTTTTAGATGAATGATTTCTCTATATTAGTAGATTCACAAGGTCTTATAGAATATTTGTATGACCATGATTCTCCGAATAGTGTTAAATCTTCCTTGGTTTCCATGTAATCCTACATTGGTTTATTAAAAATAAACTTGATTTCTTTAACACTTTGATTGAGCTCTTAAACCCCATCAAATTTTCTTGTGACACCTACTCCATGTGACTATTATAGGTGGAGATTTTTCTCTATCATTTATCATTTCTTAAACTACTAACCACTTTCATGAGATATTAGAACTTCCATGATAATTTTAAACTTAGTTTATTTATATGCTATATTTTATGTTCAATAAACCTTGATTTATCTCTCAAAACCAATCTCTTACTTCATTATAACTTTGTTCCATATGACTATTGTAGGTGGTTCTTTGACCTTAACACCTACCAAGGATTCCATGAAGGTGCTCACTTAATGATAGGATGATGTAGAGAGGTAAATTTAGTATTATTAATGCTCACACATGATCATTATCATCCCAATGATCATAACCTATAGGTCTGACTTACTCACTGGGGTCCAGAGATGAAGGTACGCTACTAGACCTCAAATTGTTCTTTGGCACCTTGAAATATTATAACCTATTTAAACTATTTTCCAATACTAAAGTAAAATTATTTGGGAAATTATTTTTTTTAATATCATAATTAAATAATTTATAAACCATCCAAACACTAAAAACTCATAGCTACAAATGTACCTTATTGAAGATACTGAAACACCAAAACCATCTCAAAGGAGACTATTCTCAATATATAGGATTATGAATCCTTTATTTGATGAATGAGGTATGAAGTAACTTAACAATTTAATTTATAACCTATTAATATGAATTCACTTTCTTGATAACCTAGGTCTTGCTCTAAAATTGACCAAAAATACCATTCATAAAGACATCATAAGAAATGTGTTTTATGTTATAATTACCTTCCTAGAAGTATTTACCTAATAAAACCAATTGTAATATTTCCTATTTTAACTTTAAATAATTCCCCTAAAACCATTATTTCTTATTGAATTTTAAAGCAAAGAAATAGAAGAAAACTTGGACCTTGGCTAGATGAATAGGCCATCTAGACACCCTTGCACTATTAGCAATTGTTAATAAATATGGGGAGATGAAATAGATAAACAATTACATAAAGTTTAATTTAACTATGTTCCCAATCACTTCCCAAAATATTTTGGCCCAACTCTCTTTCTCGTTACCATACCTAGTGAAAACCTAAGGCTTTCCTAGAGTTATCCAAGACTACACCAATATGGTTTTTCCTTAGCATGAATAATTAGAAGACTTTTTTTGTAATAAAAAAAATTTTAATTTTTTTTTTGTGATCTAAATTACCTTTAATTCCTTCTATAAACCTTTTGAAGTGCTTGAATCTCCTTTAATGATAGAAAACCTATTTCTTGCCTAGTCTTTAACCAATAAGTTTTGCTTACTTGTGTTGGTTCCTATGATTGGATCTGATTTAAAATACCTAATATATTTTTTTTGGATCATCATGTATGATTTAATATGATATCTAAGATTTTTTACTAAATAAAACCTTTAAAAACTTGCTCAACGAATGCTCTAAAAGGCCCAAAACTATATCTTTTTGCTCCCAAACTCCTCTCCTCCACTCTAAATGACTTGAAATGGAATTTAAAATGTATAAATAAGTAAAAAATTCCATAATGAGGTGGAATTAATTGAAAACCACTTTGAATTCTTTAAAAAGTTACTTTTTCACTTAAAATTTTTATTAAGAAACTCCTCAAGTCATCTAATGCACTTTTGAGGGTCTTTTGGGAAAATTGGCTTTGTTAGACATAATTTTTTACCCATTATAATCTATAACACTTTTTACAAACCTAATTTACTCTTGAATTCTCAAACACCTTGAAAATTTATAGATCCTCCACTTGTAGTTCAAGACCTATTTCTAGGCCTTTTACTTAAAATCTTTGAATTTACCTTAAATATTGCTAAAGTGTTTCAAAAGAGTGTAAGGAAAATGAATTGGGATATGAATTTTGTATTCTCTTCCCACCATTGGATCATCCACTACAATAAAACCTTGCATATCTCCTCATACCACACCAAGACCTTCCAGGATACTACATTACATCATCAAATTGAGACTAGAAAGAGACTAGTCATGAAGGCAAGAAGTCACTGAATGGTCTACGAGAGTGGCCTAGTCCATCTAGCCAAAAATTTTATATGTAGAATAGTTTTGGAAAACACTATCATTTTAAGATAAGGGAACCTCTATGGTAACCACCTTTATATTTATGTTAACACAAAGTGATATACAAGTGCCCATGGTAATTAGCATCTTAAGATTTCAAAGTCCACATGTTCTCATCATGAGATAATTTAGCAGTACCAAATGTATTCATTCAAGGTTACTACCACATATATTCATAATAAATCATAATTATAAGATATTTTAGGCTTTCATTCAACTAATCAACACTATTATAGATTTAAACTTATTTAATGATTGATTTATCATCACAATATCAATAATGTGCAAATTTACCTAAATCCATTCTAAATGCTTCAATCTAGGAAAACACACTCATAAAAAACATTAAAAGTCAGGACATGTTCATCTATACACAACAAGTAAATTAGTAGCCCAAAGCTATTCAACTATAACATGTTATTCTCATTAAAGAGTAATTAAGTGGAGATATACCTGCTCTAGTTCATTCCAATGAGATTCATATTTATTTTAATTCAAAATTAAATATTACCACTAAAAAATTTATCATAAATCATTATTAAATTTATTTATATCATAATCCATAACCCTGATCCTAGGGTTCTACCACATCATAGTTCATCAAATGGTTCTAATGATCTAAACAACAAGAACTCCTTTCATACATTCCCATAATTCTAACATACAAAATCGACATATCTAGGTAATTCAAAATTTTAAAAGAGATACCATCAAAACCTTTTCAGAATTATAATTTAAATTAATAGGATCTTAGCATTAGTTTAAGAATTACAATTGAACTTCATAGATTTCATAGGTTGAGATCATGTTAACTATGTTTCCTCTTGCAATACCATTGAAGTTGGACAATACTCCTTTCTTGATGATGAAACATGGAATATTTCCTAACCTACCTATGTTCCTACTAGGGTGAAGAGGTCCATTTTTGAAACATATAAACTTGAGGGAACATTTCCTCTAACATGGTCATCACATGCTACATGGTTTCAATAATTTAGACATGGATTTTAATTGGAGACATAATTTAGGGATCTCAATGATACCTTTCTATAGTGTATTTCATGACTTCCTTTTGTGACATCTTGTATATAATTTTTAAATTTTAATAGGGTCAACAAGTAGTATTGAATAGGTAGGACTAGATAAGAATTTTCAAAGTATGACAGAGAAGTGGACCATAGATTATGAGCAATGGAAGAAAACACACAATTAAATTTATTTTTTTTATAATGTAAGCTATGTATCAACTATTTTTATGCAATGTATTAATTGTTTCATTATATTAGACATGTGTTATTTACTATTTTTGTTAATCTTTTGCTTTATGTTACTGGCAATGAAGGTGGTTCTTTTGTATAGGTAGGGTCCCTCTAAAACCCACTTTTACCTTCAATAAAAACAATTAACATTCATCATATTCAATTCACACAAATCAAGATTAGCCATAGATACAAACAAAATAAAATCATGCCAATCATATTCATAGGTCCTAAATTTTAACCTGGGCTCTGATACCAAAATGTCATGCCCATTTTTTCCATTCTAAAACATAGGCACAAGCCAATCTACTACAAACAAACACCCCAAAACACAGAAACACACACCATAATTCATTTCAATTAAATTCAATGAATTAATTAATATAATCATCATCATTCAATGATTTAACATAATATACTAGTTGATCTCTAATCTTGCTCGATCAATAATCCATGTAATCTTACGTCTAAGGCTATTGTGTTATGATGTTGAGATGGCCATCAAAATGTAGTTTGGCCACTATTAATGTCACTGGGATCCACATGGTCACTTTGTAAGGATGCATGGTCACACCCTATTTTCCTTGAGTTCTTGGGGCCACTCTTACCACTTATCACTTCCTAGGTGACTTTGGGGAAAACTCCAAGTGGTAAAAATTTTAAAATCCACTACTCTACTACTCTACAAGGCTAGTGAGATTTATCAGTGATTGAGGATTAGTGGGATTTGACCATATGGTAGCATTATAATAACACACTTTCTTATAGGATTCACACTTGATATGGATGTATTTAGAATAGTGGAGTAGTGGGATGTTTGCACATGGACACATCTCACTCACATGCTTGCCCATAGAAATTACACTCTATATAGACATCTTTAGGATAATAGTATAGTAGGATGTTTTCAAATCACTACATCTCTCTCACTTTATTTCATATAGGATTTTAAATCTATAAGGACCTCTTTAGGATTATACATTAGTGGGATTATGCCACCTAACAACATCTTACTCACCCACTAACCTACAAGCTTCATTCCTAGTATAGACATTTTTAAGATTATGGGTCATTAGGATGATGTCACATGGTCACATCCTATAAAATTGATAGCTTGACATCAACTTTAAAATAGTCCAAATTTATATCACTCTCATGTTAGTGGAAGGATTATGAATGGCTTCCTCCAAACCACTCACAAAAGGTCAAGTAATTAACTAAGGAAAAATGCCAAAAAACATCTAAGACAATAAATGGCCAAGGTAAAAATATCCAAGATTATATAGATGATGCCATGTGGCATCATCTGATTGATCATATAAAAATCATATGAATCAACTAAGGCAAAATCCATGAAAATATCCATTTATAAGGCATCAATGTAAAGTCCATCTAGATGAATTAAGTTGATGAGGAAAAATTGAATAAGTAAAAACTTGAAAATAAATCACAAGGTGAAAAAGGTAGATAAAGGTTGATTAATCCATTTTTATGCAAAATAATTTGTCTAAGATGGAATCTCACATTTAAATTAAAGTGTAGAAACCTCTAAGGCCCATTACAAAGATGATGAACCTATGAAGCAAGAATGAATCTAATTTGATGAAATAAGTAGATGTATAGGCTTAGAAAATGTTTGTAAACTAAACCAATATTCTCATTGGTTTATTAAAATATCCAAAAAACATCAAGCAATATCAACCTAAAATCTGACTCATTTATTCATTTTAATTTAAATCTTCTAGCATTATTATAGATACCTCATCCATTAAATAAAATACAAGAAGCTTAATCTAAGTATTTACTAAGATTTAAAGATATAGATTATGGGAGTGGCTTTCCAAATCCTTTATAATAAATAATTAATCTTTATAGGGATATCTATGGTGTCACTATGTGGTTTCCTTGTATTATTAATATTTTATCCCAAGAATCATGCTCTTTTATTTCTTATCCTTTTATCAGAACTCTACAAGGGAAACCTTAATCAAACCTAAAGGTTTCATTCCTTTTTAATAATATAATATAATATATTAATTATAATATATTTATTCTATTAATATGAAATGGTTATGATAGGTAAAGGTTTACAAAACTTTACTTATTCATTTTCTATGTTTCAGGAAACTATTCCATTAGACAAACTCAAACCAGAATTATATCAAACCTTAGACTATTAAGTCATACTATATTGCTATTCTCATTAAGAATCACTTGGAAAATTATTTTATTTCTACTCATTTATAAATCATATTATTCTATAAAGTTAATTCTAACACAATACATGAGGAGACACAAATCTCATTTCTTAGGCTGAATGTCTAAAAGTTTTAACCAAGTATAACATATTCATTAATTTATTAAAAATACATATAGGCTTAAGATTTACTCTTTACTTGATATATTACATCCTATGATATATATAGTCAAGGCCTATTGAGGTCCTCAATAACACTCTTTCTAAAAGTTGTTAAATATTGTATATTTCTTATATTGAACTTTAACAAGGGTTAGACAACCAAATATATACTAACTAAGCATAATCCACAACATGAATGGGTTTAAATAACCAAATTCATATGATGAAAACATAATTTATCTTTTTTATCAAAGGCATATATATACTAATTAATTGAATTCATGCTTAAATGTGTCTTTCACATTGAATCATTTAGACATGAGGTATTACAACAACTCATGATATAATGCACAAGATAGCCATTGAATATTCAAATGAAGATATAATATATGTATTAAGACCATTAAATTGGATAATTTAAATCATGATTATACAAACATCTACCAATATTATATTTTCAACAAGGATCCCTCACAATCAAGCTTATTAATCTGATATAAAATCAGCTTCTATAGTAGTATCTAAAGTAATAAATTGAGCATTAATTTGGTAAAATACATACGATAATGGATCTCCACTTAGCACATAATAGATCATTATCATATAAATATAATAGATTAAATTTATAATAAGTAATCCTTGAATTATAACCAATTTTCAAAAGTAGTGAAATGAGATTAATCATTCATTGAAGAATAACTCCTATTTGCCCCAAGTGCACTTTAGGTAATAGAAGGAGGGCTCACCTCCTAGTTTTTTCCCATCATCAAACAAATAATATATGCACCCTCGATTAAGACTCCTAACTCTATGTATTTTCACATCATGGTACAAGTTAAATAAAATCTAAAGTAGTAAAATGTCAAGGGGTCAAGGAGACAACTACTCACAGTGATAATCCAAACATCTAATGGTTAAGAGGTTACCAACCTCGAATCTATTTCAATAAGTGTAAAGCATAAAAGAGAGAACACATGGATAAAAACCATCAAACATATGGCCACTAAGATATGTTCTAAAAATACTCATGAGAGATCTTAGGCAACCTACCATCATGTCCAATATGAGAGACCTAACCCTTATTATATCATGAAGAATGTAACCTTTCAATGCATCAATAGTCTTACATGATGAAACCAAATTATCCAAGTAAGTAAAAATACAATACTAAACTCCCACACAAGGGGTAATAACATTATGGGTGACCCAAGCACAACCATAGGAATATAAAAAAGAGAAGAGTTAAGCCAACTTCCTTACTCCTCTCAAATATAATAACTCAATAAAGAATAAAAAAAACTTAATTTAGTCAAAATACATGATATTAAAGTCAATCAGATACCTACCAAATGATCCATACCCTTCAATGGATATTTTATGAAGGTTTATACCAACTAATTTTGTCCCTCTTTAGGCTCTCTTCTTGTTTCCCTTATTTTCTTCCTTTGTTTCTAGGGTGGCCAAAAATTCCAAAAGTCTTAAACCCTTTTCTCATAGATTTACTCTCCTCAAATAGGTGTTCTCTCCTTTTTACAATCCAATCAAAATGTGATAACTTTTTATTCTTTCCTTATATCAACCAATGACTTTTATTAGCCATCCCAAGCCTTCATAAGTGGGTGATATTTTGTCATTCCATAATGGTTCATGGAGGCTCATAAAAATTCCTACATTTAATTCTAATATCAACCTAATGATTCCCATTAGTTCAAGGTATTATCCAATTAATGGATGGGCCTAAAAACTACCACTAGATAATTTAGACATTAGTCTACTTCATCTCATACATTATCGATGACAAGAACAAAGGTTGTTTAACCAACCCAATATATATTAAAACCACTACAAAATGACAAGTTTTAAGGAAAGGCCAAATGGTATACAAGGCATCCAACTAGGATCAAATGAGTTTAAGAAAATATACATGTTAGAGGTAGGATCACACATGATGTAACTATCCTTGGCATAATCATTATTCCTTTATTGGAAATGACCAATTCCTACACACTTATTGCACCCAAAAAAATTTCTATCATAATAGTTGAATATTGTAATAATAGAATGACAGATCATTTACTTAAACCAAGCTAATTATCTTACCAATAAATTCACAATGTCATGAAATGATATTCTTATACCACCTAATGCATATGTAATTTCAAATGCAGCCCAAGGTAAGAATTTAAGCATTGCTAAACTAGAATTTACCATGTGCATAATATTCTTACCTTCTTAGCAAGCACCACCAAGGGAGTATAAACATCAATTTATCATAGTCACATTTTCTCCTCATGAGGGTCATTAAATAACCTTTTTTTTGGAAATTAAATTAGTCTCCCATTATATGTATTTAAAGTCCCTAGAAAGTACCACCTTAACCTACCAAATTGGCCATCACAATGACATTATTCACTAAGTTCTAGTTATTATCTTGGTGTAAAAATTGGAAACTTCAAGAGGAAAGAAGATAAAATTCATCTAAATGGATAAGGAAGGTATGCCATAAGAGTATTATAGTTACCTAGAGAAGGAGGGAACAAACATCTCTAAAAATAAGCACCCCATCTTCTCCTCTATGAGAACCCACCTCGTTAATACTTCCCCCCAACATAAAATCTACAAAACTTAAGGGAAAAATCCATTATGATTTAGGGGGAAAATACCTAAATCCATTGTTATTTCCTAGGATGAGAAAGATGGTAGAAAAGGGAAGGAAATTTGTGACTTAGAAAACCCTTACTAGGAACACAAATAGAAGTTAGGTACCTTTTATGAAAATCTCAAAGAAATGGGTAGGTTCATGGAGGAAATCATAAAAGAATGGAATGACATGAAGAAAAAATGTTACAAACTCAAGATGAATTTCACCATCAAAGCTAAGGAAGAGGCTCCACTAAAGGATAAAGCTACAAGTGAGGAAACTATTCCAAATAGGTTAAAGAGACTAAAAATATATCCAAAGTCAAAAGGGAAGTGAACTATCTAAAAAACAAAGTCATGAAGTGGTTGAATGAAGGCTCGAGAAAGCAGACTCAGGATAGAGTCATGAAGAGTTCACTGAAAGATAAAGATGATGAGATAGAAATGGATATCCTAGAGGATCATATAGACTCAAAAGAGCCTTTTGAATAAATATAAGTTTTCCATTTATGGTTAAATATTATTATTTGATATGGGTTTTTTATTTTTGTGGTATGTCCTCAACTAGTTGGTTGAAGTCCCTCTTTATTGTTCATCCTGTGTGGCTTTTATTTCATGATTATAGGTATATTTTGCTTTGATGAAACTTTGTGATTTTAGTATCCTTGTAAAACCTATTTTTTTTACCTTATCAAATAGAAATAAAAAGTTTAGTAAATGCATTTAACAATTGAAAAAAAAGAATGTAATTAGATATTAACTTATTAATTTTAAATAGCCATTACAAGCATTAATTAATGGATTGAGATAATAACTTAAGAAAAAACATTTACCTAGTAATTAATGGGTGTCTTTTTTTATCCATGATGCTCATCCCTCTTTTTTTCTATTCTACTTTGTACTAGGGTTTGGGCCCTATCAAAATCCCCCTTTTTTCCCTTTAAAAAAAATAAATACAATGATAAGTTAATTTTATAAATTGATGGGTGATATATTTATTTTAATAAAGAGTCACCCCTTACTTTATAAATTTAATTTATTATTATATTTATTAGTGAGTAAAATAACTTTACTTAAGTTTTTATCTAACTCCTTTAATCAATGTATGTAAAGGCTATTTGAAATTAATAATTGAATAAATAATTACATTTTTTAAAAAAATAACTAAATAGATTTAATGACATTTATTTTAACAATTATAACATTTAAAATTTTATATTAGGTCACTTTATGGCACTTTTATTTGACTAGAGTTTTTTACATAAGAATATCTTAGTCCACTTTCATAACACATCAATCATAACTAAGGATGAACCACTTTAATGGTAAAAATGAATGAATAATTTTTTTACATACTTATTTTCTATAATAATTATTCCAAATATATTTTAGTATGAAAGCATTCTATTGTGAAATGTATATCATAATTCTTTAATAAAATCCATTTAGGAAGGCAATATTAATTTTATTAAATATTCCCAAACTTGTGACTGAATCAAATGTATAAGAATATGATGAAAACATTAAAAAGATGTATATTATTGAACACTAAAATGGAAAAAAAAATTAATAAATAAAACCAATTTTATGGATACAAAATGACATATAGAAAAAATTGATAATGTCATTACAAACATTGATCTTGGAGAAAGTCTAAATCTAATAAAAGGAAAAAAGACAAATATTTACTAAACTAACATTTATTTATACCTCTAAAAAGGTTAGAAGATTAATAATTATTTGATATTTTTGTGAAATTTGGGACATGATACATATCGTTTCTAAAGAAACAATGAAAACAAACTTGGAAGAGTATTAAAATGTTAAAAAATATTATAGATAATTATAAATGGTGATGTTTACAGATTTCATAAGAAATGATGAACACTAAACACTCTAGTGAAAACAATTTATCTCAATAAATGTATGTATAACACTATGGTTTTATGATAAATTGTACAAAAAAAAATGTTTTGTTCAAAAACCCAAATATTTAAAGAGAAAATATAGTTCATTTTTTAAATGAAACTTAACTACTCCTTAGTAGGTATAATTATTTGTCATGGTATGATTTTGTAATGGATGAAAATGAATTAAGTTTTTACTATGGAAATTTTTCTTTTGTGTTAACGATCACAAAAAAAGAATTTTTAATTTTTTTCAAGTAAAAATAAATGAAAATTCATATATTGAATATTGCTAATTCAATTAGTGACTTCAAGCATGATTATATCACAAAAATTATTTATATTTTCATTAATAGGATTAGAAATGAAAAGAAATAGATTCTTACAATTCGCTATCAAAAATATTTTACAACAATTTATATTCAATTCAAGATTGTAAATTCTATTGAGCTTCATAATAACCAGAAGAAAGATGGGCTCACATCATTCGATCTAGTTTTTTGGTCATTTTAAATTCTTATAATGACTATCATTAAATATTTTAGGGATTATTTTTAAAGGATATAATAAATAATATATAAATCAAATTTCTCCAAAAAAAATACCTCTATTAATTAATAAAAATGTTTGAATATATTTTCCTCCATAACACTTAATTCATATGAAAAAAGGTGGGTGTCATTTTAAATATAAATTGAATTTTAATATTTTGAAAACATCATAGTTAAATCAATTCCATCTCATAATATAATGATTGAATAACATTGAAAAAGGTTTAAACTAAGTTCAATCACAAGTTATCATACACCGTTGAGATTGAGAATCAATAAAATTAAATGATAAATCTGAAGTATAAGTATATATATATATACATATATATATATATATATATATATATATATATATATGTATATATATATACATATATATATATATATATACATATATATATATATATATGTATGTATATATATATACATATATATGTATATATATATGTATGTATATATATATACATATATATGTATATATATATATATGTATATATATATACATATATATATATATATATACATATATATATATATATATACACATATATATATATATATATATATATATATATATATATATATATATATATATATATATATAAGACACTAGAGAAGGAATTTTACAAATACAAACATGCTTAATTCAAGTACACTTATTATTTATGTTATATTTATTCTAGTTTCACTTATTTAGATTGAAAATAAACTAATTAATATAACCCATATTTTTTATTTAGATGATATAAGTTTATTTCAATGTGATTTTGGGAAAAATTATATTTTATGTTAATCATAATATAGTTTAGGATCAAATAATACATATTAATAATATCAAAATCTTAGATCAATGTATTGATAAATCAAACGTGATCTACTTTAAAGTTTTAAAATTAACTAGATACATTTTCTTTTTCATTGTAGATGTAGATGCAGAATACAAATATAAAATTTAGAGTATAGAATATAATGGGAAGCATGATAAAAAGAGCATGAATCTAAGTCATAAAGATTAGAAAGTCAAGTTTATAATATTGATAAAATAATTTATATTATGTATTATATTTTCATGGTATTTAAAAAATTTCATCTCTCAATTACTAATGAAAAATTAGTTTTGGATAATGTATTTGTTGTATTAATTAATTAGAAGACTCAAAGAGAATAATTTTACTCCATTACAAAAAATAATTTAAACAAATAAAAAAAATTAGTTATCTTATACACGTTAATTGAATAAAATATTTAAAAACATATATTTAAAATTTTTGTATTATTAAAAATATATAAGTTAATTTATAATTATTTAAGTAAAAATCAAATATCTTTTATAATATTCATGAGATTTACTTGCATGATCAAGTGCATATTTGACCATGTAAGTAAACATTCATGATCACTATAAATGATATTTGTTTTTTAATTTAATGGAGAAGCCTATTCTTGACTTTGTGAATATAAATTAACAATATTATTTAATTTCATATATTAAATATTTTTAATTATTTTTATTAAAATTTTATTTATACAATTTATACTTTATTATTTTAATGGTTGAGTTCTAGTGTTTTTTAATATATTTTTATTCTAATTAATTATTATAAATCTCTAAAGAGATTGATATCACTTCTATAAATATTTCTATATTTTTTACATTATATATAATTATATCATATTTTAATGATTAGAAACTATATGTAGGATCATAATCAAGCATGGAT
Source organism: Torreya grandis (assembly GCA_037957365.1). Classification (NCBI taxonomy): domain Eukaryota; kingdom Viridiplantae; phylum Streptophyta; class Pinopsida; order Cupressales; family Taxaceae; genus Torreya; species Torreya grandis. The sequence goes on from JARHVA010006984.1 coordinate 391,421, forward strand.
AAGAATGTGTATTTGAAATTTTACAATATTATAATGAGTAATAATTTTATGATATCAAAATCGATATTGGCAGTATAATATGATCATATCTCTTTATTATTATTCAATATGGTTAGGTGGCTAGAACTAATATATTTTTTTATATTAAAAAAATAATTTTAAATGTAATATTTATTTGTGAAATTTAATATAATAAATTTATATAAATATGACATATTTAAAATTATGTTATTTTTAATTATATAAATTAAAATGATTTAATATTGCTATTTTTAAATTTGATATGGTAAATTATGGGTTTTATAGGGACTTAGAACCATAAGAGTGTATTACAAAAGTTTAAATAGGCTAACTAGGGCTGAGAAACCAAAAAGAAAAAAAATAGTACTAAGAGTGGAAACAAAAACAAGAAAAACTAGAAGAGCTAGGAGGAGGGTCCCTACTAAGGGTATTTAGCTTTAGTAGTGTCCTTTGATAGGATATTAAGTTTATCCTTTGAAATTTTGTCCTAGGTATGGTTTCTAAGGCCTTTAGCTACTTCACTAGGGAGAATCATTGTAGGATGTTTCTTACCTTCTAGCTGCAAGGGGGATAGTTTGGGGGGGAATCCTTTGGGAGAGCCTAGGAGGGATTTAAAAACCTTAAGAGAAGTCATAATAGGGGTTTGAGGGGTTTGATCAGAGTGAAAAAATGCTTGGACAATTGTTTTAGCTTGTTTGTGTAAAGCATTCCAATCTTGGATATGTTTGTCTACTCTAAATCCAACCTGTTTCACCTTAGAGTTAAAATTTTCTCACAAATTCTTGTTTCTTTCTAGCTCCTTTGAGACCATGGCCTTCCCTTTCCAAGTAGATTTTTTAAGGGTCCTATTTCAATTGGTTTTGATTTGGGGATGAAAAATAATTTAAGAGGGAGTTCATCTAGGGGGCACTATGATAAACTATTCTAGGGGTGCAATCTAATGTTTGGTTGGATCCCTTAGTAGGATCCTCCTCAGGGAGGTCCTCTTAATATTTTTTCCCAGAGGAGGAATGCTTAAGGGAGACCTCTTGGCCTAATAAGGCTTGGTCATACTTAACAAGGAGGAAGATTAGGTCTTGATGCAAAATGGGATTTATATCATTAACTTGTTGAAGCAAGATAATGTTCTCAAGGAACTTAAGCGAGAAATAAATCAAACTGATCTTATACCTGATGAAATTATTTATAATTATGAAATGGTGATAGAATATTAGTGTGTATTTACCTTCCAACATCATATATCACATGATCTAAAGACAAATTTCTAGCTAGTAATGTGGAAGGTTAGCTTGAGGGAACCCTTTCTTGTCCATCTACATGAAATCATTTATTCTAAAGAACCATTGCAGGGACTCTTAATTTTTTAACTAGTCATTAAATTCCTTGACACCTACACACAACATACCAGTGGCATCATTGATGAACTCCTATGAGACATTGATGATAATGCCTCACATGGAAACCTTTTACTTTGTCCAAACCACCATGAAGTCATAGGAAATATCAGTGTTATGCTCAGTGACCCATTCCATATATTTTATGAGGCCCCCATTTTTGAGCCTCTTTCAAAATTTATTTTTCTCATGAACCTCCTTGCATGATGTTCATTCTAATCTATCCCTATCACCACCCATGGGGATTAGGAAAGTAGAGTCGAACAGGGATAGATGAAGCTTCTAGATGGGGTAAAGGTGAAAAAGATATAAATGGGTTGGAATTCTCATCAAGAGCTCATAAAAATAATTAAGACCCTTTTTTAAAAAATGATTACAAATAAGATTGATTAAGATCCACCCCATCATGGTGAGATCATGCATGTGTAGAGAGATGGATTTTTAATTTTCATTGTTACTTTAATTATGGATGACATTAAGGACATTTGATGGGATGTTTCCTACATCATGATAGTTTTTTAAAAGGTGGAGATCAAACCTAATGTTTTAGATTAAGGTAAAAATAGGTTTTGAAGGGACCTCGAAACCCTACACAAGGAGAAAGATAAACCTTAAAGCACAACCAGGTTAACATAAGAACCTGATTACAGAATAGTACCTATACCAAGTTTTACAGGGACATATTACCAAAAAATATGACCATGAAAAACAACTGTCAAAACACTGATCTGAAAGTTAACCAACTGGAATAGCAAACTGAACAACCTTCCAGACCAGTAACCAGCAAACCAAAAAAGCGACTAGTTTACAGCCCCTGAAAAACCAGTCAGCAAAAGGGAACTTTGGATGAATCTTTTAAGTTAAAATTTTTCTTTTTGCATGACCAAATATTCATATCTAGAGGAGGGACCAAAGGCTTAGACTTCTTTCTCCTAACTGTTGTCCAACCATCCTCTACCTTAGCTCCCTCAGCAACCCATGCCTCAAAAGACAATGATCTTTGGACTCCAATGGGCATAGACTCCTTATGAGAGTCAAACACAGTCTGGCTCTTAGAATGATCCTCCAAAATAGGAGAAGAGACCACCACCTCCTCCTTTGGCTCAACTGTATCACAAACCACAGCCTTTGTAGGGGCTTCATTAGAATGATTCTCCAATGATTCCTCTTCATCTTCTGATTCAGATTGTGAACTTTCCTCATTCTCAGTCTCGGATTATATTGTTGCTTCCAGAGGTTGTTTATCCATGCTATGTTCAGAGAAATCCTTAGGCCACCAAGATGGTGAACGTATGGGATTGGTTTTCCCAGCAACACAATGAGCAACAATATGTCTCATCTGGTGACACTTCCTGCACCGAAAAGGGATCCCCTCATAATACAAGATTTGTGTCTAGGTACCCCTTGGGGAATCAATTCATATCACCTCAAGAAGGCCCTTTAAAACATCCAAATCAACCAAAAATTGTGCACAAGTTGAATGGTGACTTTTCGTACTATCTTCTTCATATAAAAAATCCCCTATAGCATTTCCAATGGTTTTAAAAACTTCCTCTTGCCATAAGTGTATCAGAAGATAAGGGAGCTGCACCCATTTAGGGAGCTTGTTAAAGGATTCTGAGAGAGGATTAAAATCCTTATGCCAAGGTTTGGCCATAAGAGGAAATCTGCCCTGCCAGGAAAAATTATTGTGACACAATATAGACTCTCTATCTTCAGGGCTTTGAAATATTACTATAAAAAAACCCCTGGCGCAAGGCTAGATTTGACCATCTTTAATTTGCAACTAGTTCTTGGCAATCCAATTCTATAGATCTACAAAAGAGGGCTAGAAACCACAGAAGCAAAAAATGGCAGCATAAGAGGAAAATCATTTTTCTGATTGGAAGATATTTTCCACTAATTTAGGGTCTAGAGTTACCCTAATATGTTTTAAAGCACTTACAAGCAAAACGTGAGTTGGTCCAGATGTTGCATGAGGTAGAGCATCATGTATATCTACTTTGAAGGCCACCACATTTGCATAGGTTCTCCCCCAGGTCCATACCCTGAACTAGGAATGTAGGCTGGACGCAAGGCTGTAGTATCTTCAATCCCCACAAAAGAAATCCCTTTAAGGGTATTATGATTCCTCCCTTTACTAGCATAAAAAAACCTCATCTGTAATGATAGCCACAACCACACAACCCTAATGTTGGTGAGGAGGTTGACCACCCTATTTCATTCCCTATAGGTGTGTAAGAGGTGAAAATGAGGTATACCTTTTAGGAGGTGATTTGCATCATCAATTATGTCCTTAATAGAGTGGGAGGGAGTAACCCTTCCTTCCAAATCATTAAGTATGTTCAACGAGTCTCCTTTAACAATGATCCCATTGTCATTGATGCTTGCCTCTAACTATTGTTATTTTTTAATTCATTCCTTTATTTCAATATATATAAACCAAAAAATGATTAAAATATATTAAAACAAAAATATTGTAGTTGTGAATTCATCATAAGTAAGAAATATAAATATAAATGAATAAAACATATTAAAATTAAATACAAAACAAAATGATATGATATTAATTACTTTTTGCAAATAAAAATGAAGTTGAAACTAATTAAATATATATCTAAATTCATTTTTCCAAAAAAATTATGGTTTGATGATGATGATGATGATGATGATGATGATGATGATGATGATGATGATGATGATGATGATGATGATGATGATGATAATAATAATAATAATAATAATAATAATAATAATAATAATAATAATAATAATAATAATAATAATAATAATAATAAATGTTTAAAAATAAGAAACCAATTTTTGGACTCACATGGTTAAGTAGGATATTAACCATAAGAGGATGAAATTGATCCTCACATGGTAAATAAAATAGTTTACCATGAGAGGCCACATTAAAAAACCTATAGTGTTATTTTTTACTTAAAATTTAAGATAATTTACATCAAATAAATTGTTTTTTTAATAAATTATATTTATTAACAAATAATTTATTTTAAAACTTTTTTCTATCTTAACACTATAATTATAAAATTAACACAATGTTTATACAAATTTGGAAATGTTTGGGAATTTTGGATATGAAGAAATATTATTAGAGGATGAATAAAACATAAAAAAATATACAATATTAAATGATTATATTTGAATAGGAGGGTGATATTTGTAGATATATGTAAACTTCAAAGCAAAAAATTGTGGACTTGGAGATCAATTATGATTTAGAAAACTAAATTTTGAACTTAAATATCTTGAAATAATTATAAAATTTATAGCATATTTTTATTGTTAGTATTGTAATATGGACAAAAATTATGCAAATACAAAAATTATATTAATTATAAATGTCATAAATGTTTATGCATAAATTTGGTATTTTACACTTGAAAATATAAGTTTTGAAAAATATTTACACATACATGACTTTTACATGGACAAATTGATTCTTGATCATAGTTTATCCTAGACATATATATATATATATATATATATATATATATATATATATATATATATATATATATAGACACACACACACACACACACACACACACACACACACACACACACACACACACACACACACACACACACATGGACTTAGCATCAAAAATATTATTCATTCATGCAAAATATCTCTTATTATATTCCTCGCCATTCTATAATTATCTAAATAATTTTGCCACCATATTCCAAATCCCTATTTCTTTCTTCCTAGATGGTGTAGGTAGTAATCAGACACATCTATTACTATTAGTGTGTAACAACCATAATTTTTTTATTTTAATTTTTTAATGAGATAAGTAAATATGATGAGGAAAATACAAATAGATTTAGAACAAAAAAATGCAATGAGATCTATAATCGTGTTAGATCTAACACATGTACTAGAAAAAGTTAATAAATAAACAATGAATTCAATAGGAAGCATTTTAACCAATTAATTAATATGACAAAGGTGATTTAGTGTAAAAACACCCATGTATGTTTATATCTATACTTACATTATGGCCTTCCTATTAAATCTATCAATAACTTATAAACTTTTTTGAGTACATGTATAGACCTTAAGATATTTTATACCTCATTGGGTAAGTTAAAAGATTTGAGTAACCAATTGTGAAAAGATAAACAAAACAAATAAAATAATCATCATAATAATATTACATAAGTAATATCTACTGAACTAATAGATAGTAGGTAGTTTCATGGGAATGACTATTTCCAAAATTAATACAAAGCTTTGGAATGTTTTGCAAAAATCACAAAAGAGCATAGAATAAAACTAACATCATCATAATAGGTAGCTCAAGGACATTTGATTTCCATTTACCTACTGGATCATAAGTTATAAGTGTACCAATTAACTTTATCTAATTAAGATACTATTATTTAAACCTCTTAATATGTTTTAATAACCATGCTTATGTTTCATTTTGGAATAACTTATCAAATTTAATTGCATGGTTAGCCTTATTGCTTGAGGAGTGTTTATTAGTAACTAAACCCATTTGGTTTAGACTTCCAAGTTAATTCACATCTCATTACTTATCTTATTTTAGTTTAATCAAACCTTGTTTTAGGTCATACAAGACATAACTTCATATATCACTATTTTAATCCAATGTGGGTTTCAAAGAACTTCATGTATTTTTATTAAGTTTTCTTATTAACCTTAATCACTTATGTGAATCATATTTCAACTTAGATCACTATCTTATACTAAGTGTTCCTTTATTGGTAATGGATTAAGGCTTTATAAATATCTATATCAACATTTAAATATAATTCATTTCTCTTTATTATTACTCAAAGTAGATTTTATAAATCAAACTTATCTTTTATAATTAAATTAATTATTTTATAATAGTTCACTAAATAATGCAATTATTTCTATCTTAATGAAATGGGAAATTCATTATCATTCCATAAGTCATTTCCAAATAGGAGAAAGATGTTTCTATATCACATCATGTTTCATTTGTAATGACAATTGGAATTTAGATCTTTGAGTTACTCTTTTTCTTAATAATAATATCTTAACTTATTTTATACATGAGATTGATGCATGAGTAATTGAAGCTTATGTTTATAATTTCTCACAACAACATTTCCAACATATATAAAAGGTTGTCATAATAGTCCTATCACTTAAATAGTGATATTTTTATTCCATTTTACGTGTAAGATTTGATCACACAAGAGTGCATATGATATAAATTTTTCAATAAAAAAATATTATAAAATTATTAAATATGACTCATAATCCAAATTACATACAATAATACAAGATTTGTGAAATAAGTAATAAAATCAACTCAAGTATAAATTATTTCCAAATTTACAAACAAGTACCAATCTAATGTTACATTTCAAACTATAATTTATGAATAATGATTTATAATTATAAAAGTATTCATGCTCATGATGAATCTAAGTTAAAAATATGAAATTGAATCATAGCCTATACACAACTATCTTACATATTTCTTCATAAAAGTATTACAATCTAAAAATTATAAACAAACATATTAGCCTTATAAAATATTCCCATACTAATTTTTTAGCATTAAGGTAACTGAATAATGAATGCCATATTATATCAAAATAAGGAAAAATAATTTCTAAATCAATAATGTTTAATTCCTCATTGAGGATATATCTATAACATTTCTAAGTCATTGCATCAATAGTAAAAGAATGAAAAATTTCAATATAACCTCACTAATTGAAGTTTACATAAGTCAATTTATATTTATAAAACAAATGAAATTATCTATATAATGTTGTACATCAAATATAGAAAACATGTGCCACCTCATACACAATAAAAACAAGGAGAGATAATATGTTGTATGGATTCCTTCATTAACTAGAAACTCAAGTAGAGGAAGGAGAAGAATTGTGTAAAATACCCACCCTTCCTTTCCTTATGATCCATACCATAAGTAGCCCTAGACCACTCCAATTTTTAGTTGGATGTGGATCAAGGTAGTGGAATAAAAATGGAGAAAGTGTGTATAAAACAATTGAGCTTTATTACAAAATTAAATAATAGGTGAAATCATATAAATAATGCCAATTATATTATTGGTTACTAGTAATAACAACTTTCTAGTTATCTCAAATGTTGTTGTTTGAATTATGATTATTAAAGATTTTTAGCTTATGAATCCAAATTATCCATTTAGTTTCATAATATTCAAGCCTATGTTAATTCAATATCTAATCTAAATGCAATTGTATTAGTATTTCTAACCCAAAATACAACTAGCATTCATTAAATATTTTTTTAATCATTCAACAAAGACAAAGAGTCATAAAATCACTATTAAAAAAATGACTTTAAGTCAACTTAAGAAAGTGTGTCTCACAATCATATTAAGATGATAATAATAAAATTTACTGATTACACCCTAATATAAAAATAAGTAGTCAACAGTTAAACTTGACCTTATGCATAAAAATGAAATCATTATGAAATCTATTGGTTATAACTTATTCCTAATGAGGAATGGTTTTTATAGGATCTAGCCATGATAATATTTAATAAAAATCACTATAATAACCATTTTGGAAATAATCCCACAACATAATCACGACCTTCCAAGTCAAACAATCATATTCAGATTTCAAACATGTAATCATAAACTTGATAAAAATTCAACATCACACTTATTTTCATGAAAATCAAATTCTAAATAATAACACATAGCTTCAATAAAATGTGTGAGATCATATCATATTCAACTCACAAAACCCATCATGTTTAGTTATGGTTTCAGGTGAACAAAATAAAGAGATAGAATTAAATTATAACTTATGGATATAAGGTTTTAAAAATAGATGAACCTATTTTTATCTAAATAGAGCCATTGCTTAATGGCTATACATAATAACAAATTAAATCCATAAAATAACTAATGAACTTCATACAATCCCTATCCAAGCTCAACTATAACACCGACACAACAATCCACACTATATGTTATAGCCAAGGTCATATTGGATTCTATTTTTTATTGTTTTTTAAAACAAACACAACCCAAAACTATTAGTGAGTCATATAGGGGTTTATTAACAAAAACAAGCCATACATTTAATTTTTAATCTATAATATAAAAAAATGATTGCATTCATTTATCAAAATAACCTTGGTCAAAACCCCTAAGGCTAATCCATAAAAAAAAACATAAAATTTAAGCACATTACTTGAAGTTATATGAAAAATAATGAAATAAAAATAACTTTTTTGCCTCCTAAAATTGAATTCCAACATCTATCCACAAGTAAAACTAGTTTAACTCACTTTAAGAAACCCCTATCTAACATAAATATCCTCCATTTTCTCCTCATGGACAATAATACAATTATATTTATGTAATTCTAACTCCATAATAAACTCATGAAGTCCCTACAACTTAACTGCCTTTAATTTCTCTTGTCCTCCTTGCACCAAAAAATTTAGAAGAGTTTACCATTTTTATGGCTCTCCATGTGACATGAAAAATTACCATACAAAAACCCTATAGGTTTTAGGAATCCTCTCAACAAAATTTCAAGGAGAGTTGAGCTAATTCCACATTCTAATGTTTGTGACCAAACAAAACAACAATAACTAATGCCAAGTCCATATGACGCATGGAACCTCTTCTTACCTAGCCAAGCCAAAACTTTATCTATTCAAACATTTTAACGAAGGAGTACATTAAACTATGCCTTCATATGGCATTCAAAGATTAATGACCCTGATTCAAATTAAGCCAAATATTCAACAAGATTGAGTCAATTTTTTTATAAAGAGTTATATAAATCAATGCAAGTAAAATCATTGAATAGTTAGTAAGTCTAAAATGGATTCAAACTCTCAATACTTCAAACAAAATAAATGCCAGAAAGACCAAAGAATACTTAATAAGATAATTAGAACATGGTAATAACCCAGTTAAGGACAATTAAAGTAGTTTAACAAGACTAAGTCATTCGAATCAATGCCAAAAAGTATCACAACTTACTAAATAGAAGCATAACTTAATCAATAAGTCTATGATGACTAAGGAATAGTCTATATGTGCATTTAAATTAAAATAAAGTCAAACACTCAATAATTTAAGTCAAGCATAATAATAAGTAAAGCAATTCATAAATTATTTAAAGCTCAATTTTTGCATTTTAAGTTTACTATTTATTTCCATTCACTTCTCTTTTTCCATCTTACTCAACTACATAGGTATGAATGCAACTATATCATGTAATTAAATTCATATAGACATAGAATACACCATCACCAATATCTATATTATATAAGATTAATAAATGCAATAACAACATTAAATATTAATATAATTGAACTGAATAATGAATCAATAAATCATTAAGCATGAAATATCCAATGCTAAAATGAAAGTGCATAAAAAATATTTATCTCAATAATAACATAATAGGTTAAATCATAGATCATAGAATTGTATCACAATAGTACTTAAACAATCAAGTCCAAATAGTTCATAATAGAACAACTAAATAGTAAGTGAAATCACTACATCAAAAAGGGTCATGACATCCTTCCCCACTTTAAAGAGAGACATCATAATGAATAAAATAACTAAGGGTAGTGTTTATTTAAAATAATCTCATATTCCCAAGTAACACTTATTTTAGACAAAGGATCCCATTGAACCAAAATTTGGGAACAATTTCATAATCTAATGCTATGATGGTTTAGGATCCTCACTAGATCCAACTTCATCATTTCCTCTTCTAAAACCTATAGATGAGTCTAGTACAAAACATGAAAAGGATCATGCATGTATTTTCTCAATAATGTAACATGAAAAACATCATGAATCCAAGACAAATAAGGAAGAAGGGCTAGTTGATAGGTAATATGACTAATGTTTTCTGGAATTTCAAGGGGTCCAATAAATCAAGGAGCTAATTTGGAATATTTTCCAAACTTTATTGAACTTTTCTACTATCTAACATGCATAAAATATTTATCATCCACTTAAAATTATCATGGTGACCTCTTCAAATATAAATGACTCTTTTGCCTATTAGTGGAAAACTTAAGATTTTTCCTTATGATTTCCATTTACCTATCATAATCCTACAAAAATCAGAACCATAAATAGTTATTTTTTCTAAACATTCCTAACCAAGTGGAGTCCTACACTTACCTCCATTTAGATATTTGAATGGATTAATTTAAATAACATAATGATATGTGTTATTGTAATCAAATTCAAAAGTGTAAATAATCTTCCCATTTACCTTGTCAATACATCACATACATTCTTAACATGTCTTCCATAATCTAATTAAGCCTTTCCATCTGACCATCTATTTCTAGGTGATAATATGAACTAAAGTTCAATCTTGTACCAAATGTAGTAGTCAATGCTTTATAAAACCTTGAAGTAAAAAAGTTTATCTCTATCAAAAATAATAACTTTAGGCATGCCATTCAACCATACTATTTATTTCACAAACCATTAAAAAAACACATATGCATCATCAACTTGACTTTTAGAAATGAAATAACCAATTTGGGTTAAATTATCTATTAAAACTAGAATAATATTATGTTTTATTTCAGATTTTAACAAACCATCTATGAAATCAAGAGATATAAGAACCCACTTAACTCATGGAACAGCATGAGGATACAACATTCCACTTCCACTTGGATGACAGTGTTTATCTTTCAAACTCTCACATTCCAAGCATTTTGGTATAAATTCATCAAATTCATGTTTCAAACTAGGCCAATAATATAGGATTTTTAGCTCATGTGTCATCTTTGTGACACTAAGATGAAAAAAATAAGGTGTTGCATGCACTTTTTTCAAAAAAATGTTCCTTAAGTCACTAGACTTAGTCACATAACTTTTGTTTCTATGTTTTATTAAACCATTAGAATCAACATAAAATTAAAAAAAAAATTATATAGGATCATCAACCAAACTTTCAGTTACCACTTGGTAAAATTCATCAAAAAGTAGTTGTTATAATATTTTAGTTCTAAAATTGTTATGAAAAATAGGTAAGGTAGTGAGATACATGTGTCAACTAAGTTTATTAGTAACATAATTCTCCTTACCTTTTAGATATGAAATATTCATATTAAAATTACTACAAAATTAAAACCATCTATGCTAGTGTGCATTCATATCATCCTAGGAAAATAAGTATTCTAAGCTACAATTATCAAATTTTACTTCAAAATTTTTACCAAATTAAAAGTGTTTCCATTGATTTAAATAATGTACAATGGAATCAAGCTCAAGTTCATGACCGGTTTAATTTTTATCATGATATTTCAACTTTCACAACTCATAATCCATGACTTGACCATCCTAAGTTAACACACCACCCAAGCTTTCTTTGGATGCATTAACTTGGATTTTAAACATTCCATTAGGGTCTAGTATAATAAATATAGGTGTTATTTTTAACATCTCTTTACGCTTTTGAATATATTATTCACATTCAAAAGTCCAAAATTAAATTCTTACCATTTTGTTAAAAGGAATTTATTGGCTTATCCAGTTTTGAAAATAATTCAACAAACCTTTTATTGTAACCAACTATCCTTATAAAGCTATGTACTTTATGTACATTCTTAAGAACATGCCATTCTTGGATGGACTTAATCTTAGTTGAATAAATAATAACACCAATAGTAGATATTATGTGACCTAAACAATGAATCTCAATTTAAAATAAAGTACACTTAGATAAATTAACACACAATTTATGTTACCTTATCCTTTGTAACAACAAATGTAAATGTTATTTATGTTAAACTACATTCTTAGAATAGATTAGTATGTCATCAAGAAAAAGTAAAAAAAAACTTGTTCAAAAAAATCTAAATACACAATTCATAAGATGCATGAATACAATAGGTACATTAGTTAGACCAAAGGGAATTACTATAAACCCATAACGTCCATACCAAGTTCTAAAAGTGGTCTTATGAATGTCCTCTTCCTTAATTCATACTTGATGATATCCTAGTTTCAAATCAATATTAGAAATGATAGTTGCATCCTTAATTTGATCAAATAAATAATATATCTTTGTTAAATGATATCAATTCTTGATATTAATCTTATTAATCATGCAGTAGTCAACACATAACTACAAGGTTCCATCCTTATTTTTCACAAAAATCACAAGTACACTCCAAAGTGACACACTTGGCCTAATGCTACCATTTTATAGTAGCTCTTATAGTTGAGCTTTAAGATCATACAAATATACCACATTCACATAGTAAGATTCCTTATATGTAGGGTTTACCCCTAGCATTACATCAATTAAAAAAATCAAATTCCCTCTTTAGAGGCAAACCATGCAATTTTTCATAGAATACATCAAAAAATTCTTGTAGAAATGGATATTATTCAAATTTTATTTTGGTTATAGGTGTTATTTCCTACATATGTACAATATATATTTTGTAACCCTTATGGACTTTTTTTTTTAACTGTAAGGATGATTTTATCTTGTGTATTTTAGACTTTAGTAACACCTGAATCACTATTGAATTTCCCATATTATCAAAAAAATTTACCACTTTATTAAAATAGTTAAGATTAGCTTTATGTTGTTGTAACCAATATATACCTAGAATGATGTCATAATAGTTGAGGGGATCTATGAAAAGGTATAATTTGATCTAAATTTTTCTTAAGCCTGAGCTTACTTAAGAAATTTAGAAACCAACATCCCAACCTTGCCTCAATGTCACATGATTCAATTTATAACTATTTAATAACTTAGGATTAAAAAAGATATCAGTTTCTCTTGAATTGAACAAAATAGAAATAAAAATATCATTTAATTTACCTCTAAATTTAGTAAGGGTGGCTTGAAAATCTATAGTTTGATTATCCACCATCGCATACACCCTATGGTTGGTTGATTGTCTTGATTATATCTTGGGACATTAATTTCAATAAATTTTATCACAATATTATCAACACACTATAATCCTTTGGGGTGATATAGGAATGGTGTATATTCCAATGGTAGGTACATTTTAACTACCTTACGTCTAATTTCTCTTAAAAATTGTAGCCTTAAGTAAATTATAATTTTTGAAATTTTTATTCTACCCTTGATACTTATTAAAACCGCCGGTAGTTATAGTAAATATATGTTTTTGATCATATTTCTTATTATTCTTAGAAGAAGGGGACAAATTATTGATTTATTACTGATGTCTAGTTTGTTTAAAATCTTGTCTCAACTTTTTAAAAGATTTATCCTTGTCTTCTAGGATATGAGTTGATTCAATAGTAGTATTCAAAGTCTTAGTGTTAGTCATATTGACATCATGCATCAATACTTCCTTCAACTTTAACTTTAACTTGGTTAATTTGGTTTCTTCATCATACATGTAGTTAACATGATGTAAAATATTTAAAAACTTGTTTTCATATTCAGTTAATGACATATTTTCTTTCTTTAACAACTTAAAATTAGTTATTTTATGTTATTTAAAGTTTTATCTAAGATACCTCTTATTAAACTACCTTTCAAAAGTAGGCTAGGTAAGATTCATTGGTTAGTCTCCCTCTAATGCACAAAGATGATTCCACCAAAGATAATAGTTCCAAATAACTAATAGGTAACCACTCTTGACTTCAAATTATAAGGAATATTATGCATATTAAAGTACTTATATAATTTAACCAACCATGCATCAACTACATCACCTAATTTTTCATTTAATATGGTTAATGGAAGCAACATTTTTAGTTCCTTGATGATGGCATCAATTATACTTATAGGATTATCTTGGATCTCTTTCTCACCAACATGCCCTTCATCTCTAAGATGTAACTCATTAAGTGTAACTCTATATAAACTATTTAATATGTGTTCTTGGGTATCTAACTTGCTTTGAAGTTCATTTAAAAAAGTCAGTATCCCATTCAAGACTACCTCATAGTTAGAATTAAGATTATTTTATTCATGGTTAAGGGACCTAACATTACTACCATAATTATTAGGAGGAGGTTCCTCTCTTACATTATTATTTTCCCTACATCCTTTACCTCTACTTCTACTAGGGTTAACATCCCTCAGGTTGTTGCTTGACATTATAAATCTTGTTCTCACCATACTATGGTGAAATAAACAACAAATCAGTAGGAAATAAAAATATAACATTCCCCAAAGTTCCCTATATAAATATAACCTAGATCTAATACCAATATGTAACAAATAATTTTTTAATTTATACCAAGATAAGTAATTATGGTAAGAAAATTACAAACATAATGAGCACCAAAATTTTTAATGAGATCCATAATTATGATAGATCCAACACAGGTACTAAACCAAGTAAATAAATAAACAATGACTTTAAAATGAATAATTTTTACCAATTAAGTGATTGTATAGAGGTGATTAAGTTTAAGAACACCCATTCATGCCTATCAATGTACTTTTCATATGGCCTTCCTATAAAATTCATCAATAACTTATAAACTATCTTGAGTACTTGTATAGACCATAAAATAGTTTGTACCTCATTGGGTAAGTCAAAAAAGTTTAGTAACCAATTGTGAAAGGATAAATAGATTCAATGGAAGAATCATCATACTAATTTTTTATAAGAAATATCTACCAAATTCAAAAATAGTAGGTAGTGTTCATGGGAAGGACAATTTACAAAAGCAATACAAAGCTCTGGAATGTTTCAAAAAAATCACGAAAAAAATAGAATGAAATTGACATCATCTTACTATGTAGCTTAGGGATATTTGATTTCTTTCTACCTACTAGATAAAAATTTATAAGTGTACCGATTAAGTCTATATGATTAAGGTGTTTCAATAGCCATGATTATGTTCCATTTTAGAACAACTTATTAATTTTACTTGGCATGGTTAGCCTAATTACTTTAGGAGTGCTTCTTAGAAACTAAACCTATTTAGTTGAGACTTCCAATTCAATTCACATATCCTTACTTATCTCATTTTAGTTTAGTCAAACCTTATTTTAGATCATATAAGACATAACATCAAATATCATTTTTTTAATACAATGTGAGTTTTGAATAACTTCATGTATTTTCATTAAGTGTTCTTCTTAACCTTAACCACTTATGTGAATCATATTTAAACTTATATCAATGTATTATACTAAGTTTTCCATTAACACCAATGCCTTATGTTTTTAGAAACATCTATCTCAACCTTTAAATAGCACTCATTTCTATTTATTATTGCTCAAAGAATATTTTCTAAATCAAACTTAATGTTTATAACTCAATTAATTTTTATTTAATAGTTCATTAAATAATTAAATTATTTTTATAATAATAAAATAAAAAATTCATTATAATTTCATAAATCATTTACAAATAGGATATAGATGTTCATATATCACATCATGTTTCATTTTTAATGACATTATAATTTAGATCTTTGAGCTACTCCTTTGCTTAACAATCTTGTCTTAAATTTAATTTAACTTATTTTATACATGATATTAATGCATGAGTATTTGAAACTTAAGTTTTTAACTTCTTAAAAAAACATTTCCAAAAAATATAAAAGGTTTTTATAATGGTCCTATCACTTGAATAGTGATATTTCTATTCCATTTTAAAACATGAAAGATTTTATTTTCACTTGATCACACAAGAGTTCAGATGATATAAATTGTTTAATACCAAAAAGGTTCTAAAATTATCAAAAACTCTTCATACTCCAAAGGACATATGATAATACAATCTTTGTGAAACAAATAATGAAATCAACTCAACTATACATTGTTTCCAAATTTACAAACATGTAAAAATCTCATGTTACATTTCAAACTATAATGTATGTATAAAAATTTATGATTATAAATGTATTTATTATCATGATAACTCTAAGTTAACAATATGTATTTGAATCATATCCTATACACAATTATCTTATATCTTTCTTCATAGAAGTAGTACAATCTATAAATAGTAAATAATCATATGAGCCTCATAAAATATTCCCACACTAATGTTTTAGCATTAAGGTAATTGAATGATCAATGCCATATTATATAAAAATAAGGCATCATAACTTCTAAATCAATAATGCTTAATTATTAATTAAGTATATATTTACAACATCTCTAATCCATTACATCAATAGTGAAAGAATGAATAACTTAAATATAGCCTCACTAATTAAATATTACACTATTCAATTTATATTTATAAAAAAAATTAAATTATCAATGAAATATTATACATCCACTATAGAAAACTATGTGCCACCTCATACACATGCCAAAAATCTAGAGAAAAGATGTTTTAGGTATTCCTTCATGAATTGTAAACTTGAGTAGAGGAAGGAGAATATTGGTGACAAATACCCACCCTTAATTCCCTTATGATCCCTACCATAATTGGCCCTAGAGAACCCCAACCATTAATTATATGTGGATCAGGGTAATAGAGTAAATATGAAGAAAGTGTGTAAAAAACAACTGAGCTTGAATCCAAAATTTAAAAATAGGTGAAAGAATATAAATAATGCCAATTACATTATTGGTTACTCATAATAACACCTTTATAATTATCTTAAATGTTATTGTTTGCATTATGATCATTCAAGATTTGTAACTTATGAATATAAATTATTGATTTAATTTTGTAAGATTCAAGCCTACGTTAATTCAACATTTAAGATAAATGCAATTATATTACTATTGTCAACCAAAAATACAATCAACATTCCTTAATTTTTTTTGAATCATACAATAATGACAAAGAGTCATAAAATAACTATTAAAAAAAGGATTTGAATTCAATCTAAATAATTTTAACTCATAATCATAACAATATGGTAATAATATAAGTTATTGATTACATCTTAATAATAAAATAAGTAGTCAAAAGTCAACCTTGACCTTATGCATAAAAATGAAATTGTTATGAAATATAATGATTATATTTCATTCCTAATGAGGAATGGTTTTGATAGCATCAGACCATCATAATACTTAGTGAAACTCACTATGATTATTGTTTTGAAAATAATCCCACAACATAATCATGACCTTCCAAATCAAATAATCATATTTAGATTCCAAACATGAAATAATAAACTTGAAACAAGTTCAACTTCACACTTATTTCCATGAAAATCAAGTTCAAAATCATAACACATGGATTTAATACCATGACTGAGGTCATAGCACAATTAACCCACAAAAACCGTTAAGGTTAATCTTCATTTTGGGTGAACAAAACCAAGACGTAGAATTAAACTCAAGAATATGGATTCAAGGTTTAAAAAATAGATGAATATTTTTATATTTAGATAGGGTTATGGATCAATGGATATACATAATAATAAATTAAATCCATAAAATAACTAATAAACTCCATACAAACCCAACCCAAGTTCAACTATAACACCAACATAGTGATCCACACTATATCTTATAGCCAAGGTCCTATTGGCTTCTTCTTTTTTTTTTTTTTTTGAAAAAAACACAACCTAAAACTAAAAGCAAACCCTATAGGGTTTTATTAACTCAAAAAAATCATAACTTTATTTTTAAAAGATAAAATATAAGAAAATGACAACATTTATTTCTCAATAAAACCCAACTCAAAACCTCCAAGGCTAATCCATAAAAACTAACGTGAAATTTAATTACATTACTCAAAGTTTTGTGAATAAGAATAAAAGAAAAATAACTTCCTTGTCTTCAAAAATATACTTCTAGCCTTTACCCATAATTAAAACAAGTTGAATCCACTTTAAGAAACCCTAATCTAACAAAAAACTCCATTTTCCTGTCATGGTTGACAAGAAAATTATATTTATGTAGTTATAAATATGTAATAACCTCATCAATTCCTTATAACTTAATTACCTCTAATTTATCTTGGCCACCATGCAATAAAATTTTATGCAGAGTTTCCCCATGCACTGGATCTCCAAGTGAAAAATGAAAACTTACCAAACAAAAATCCTATAGGGTTTAGGAATCCTATCGACAAGCTTACATGGAGAGTCAAGCTAATTCCACATTCTAATATTTATGTCCAAACAAAAAATAATAACTAATTTCATGCCCATATGACTCGTGGACCCTCCTCTTACCTAGTTGATCCAAGACTTAGTCAATTTTAACATTGAAAATAAGGAGTCCATTAAGTAAGGAATTCTAATGACATTAAAATATTAATGACCCTAATTTAATTTAAGATAAATACAACAAGAATAATTCAAGTGTTTAAGCAAGATTTATATAAATCAATGTAAGCAAAATTGTTGAATTGTTATTAAGTTCAAAATAGATTTAAACTCTCAAGACTTAAAACAACATAAATGTCAAAAGGACAAAAGACTCCTTAACAAGATAATTAAAACATGGAAACAAACTATTCAAGGATAATTAAAGGAGTTAAACAAGACTAAGTCATTCAAAGTAATGTCAACAACTATCGTAACTTTAATGAAGATCAATTTTGAACTAAATAGAAATAAAGCTTAAGCAAGAAGTCTAAACTGACTAAGGAGTAATCCATACATGCACTCAAATTCAAATAAATTTAAAAACTCAAAAATTTAAGTCAAACATAATAACAACTCAAGTAATTCATAAAATAGTCAAAGCTCAATTTTTGCATTTCAAGTTCACTATTTATTTCCATTCACTTTCCCTTTTTCCATCTTACTCAATTGTTCTGGTCTGAATGAAACCTATCTCATGTAATCAAACACCTATAGTAATAGAATATACCATCATCACTATCTATACTATATAAGAGAAATAAATGAAATAACAACATTAAATGATAATAAAAATGAATTAAATAACTGAATGAATCAATAACTCATTAATCATGAAATATCCAATGCTAAAAATAAAATGCATAATATATATTTGTCTCAATAACATCATAATAGATCACAAAGCCATATAAAAATAGTACTTAAACAATCATTTCCAAATAGTTAATAACATGTAATAACTAAATAGTAAGTGAAATAAATACAACTACAGTCATGACATAGTGTTTGACTTCTCTAATAGTGTCCTAGGTTCTCTAAGAGGAAATATTTAAAAATAAAGTCCAACCCATGGGTCATCCTAAATGTTTCACATATTGATTATAGAGTGAAATTATCTGAATAGGCATATATTTATACACATCAATCCTTAGGTTATTCCTATTTAGCAAGCATCTATATCTTATCTTTCATTATACTTAGACATTGAGGAATACATTTGCATATCATTGAGGCATTATCATAAAGCATACAAACCTAAAAAATCCCTAGAAGAACACTTCCTAATATAAGTATAAAAACTCAAATTAAGGCTAATTTTTCATATTGTCAAGTGTCAAAAGCCAACAAGTTCCATTATATTAAATTGATTAGTATTGAGAGTACATCCATATAGTTTGGAGTAATAAAAATAGTTTTATCCCTCCTTATAGGATTTTAACATAGGAAATTCTCAAAAACACAATGGTTTGTGTTTGAGTATATCCAACCCATCCATTCTAGCCCATTTTTAAAGCTAAAAAATGTTAAAAATATAGTTTGGGTTTTAAAGAAAGGGAAGGCAAACTCCAAATTTATGTATAGGATATAAAACAATAAATCATATAAGGGATATTTAAAATGTAGGTGTAGTGACTTACGATGGAATAAATACAAAATTCTTATAGGATAGTTATATCAAAAATTTGAAACATCTAATTTCTACAATCCTATGATCATTAATGGTAACATCTTAATAGATTTTGATAGTTAACCTCATAATCTAAGTGACCAAAAATAATTTTAAAAATGTTTTTAGTTATTTCACATAGAGAGTGATCAAAATAAAATAGTTAATAATTTAATTACACTATA
The DNA here is from genome assembly GCA_037957365.1 of Torreya grandis. Classification (NCBI taxonomy): domain Eukaryota; kingdom Viridiplantae; phylum Streptophyta; class Pinopsida; order Cupressales; family Taxaceae; genus Torreya; species Torreya grandis. The sequence goes on from JARHVA010006984.1 coordinate 411,747, forward strand.
TTATTATCTATCCTATAAATATAAGTTTGATATTCATCTAATTTTAAATTCATATTGATGTATATTATGCGAGGTCTTGTTCAATATAAATTGTTTATAGTTTTAATATTTTTTATTTCACGTAAATAAATATATTTTAAAACATTATGGTGAACATGAAGATTATTTCAACTATGAAAAATATTTTCCTCAAGGATAAATAATTCTTATAGTTTCATATTTATATGTTAGTATTTGATATCCAATTTTTTATTTTCCATTTTCTTCTCTATAAATATAATTTTTTTCTCTTTTTCCCTATGGATTCATGCTTACTATCCTATTATATTTTCCTCTATCAAGGTTTTACCTTGTCACCATATATGTTTAACTAATATTTGAATAAAAATAACTCTATTTTTAAAAGGCTTAGATGTTTTTCTTATTCTTATTTATTAGATAAAACCCATCTTTCTATTCCCTAATATGTTTTATGTATTTTACATACTAAGGTTTCTCTTTTTTTAAATAAATTTTGATTACAATTGATGGATTTTCTTAAATAAATAAATAATTTAGGATTCATATATATATTTATATATAAATATTGTTTTTGATTTTGGAAATTCCTCAATATTTTATTTGAGTGGTTATTTATTTATTCAATCATTGTGAGATGGATATAATAGATATTTATAGTGTATATTTTATAATTAAATATATTATTACATTAATTACATGTTTCATTCCTAAAATATGTGATATATTTCAAAATCATGTAATTAAATGGGTTAAATTTATGTGGAACAAAACTAATTCTGAAATTAATAGTGGTGATTTATTGGCTCTCCTGAATAATACATATTGTATGATTGTGGTTTATAAAATGCTCCCATGTGTGAATTATTTCATTCCTTATCAATATAGTGACAAATACCATCCTTTCATTATTATTTTTCATTATTATCATAACAAATATGAAGGCCCATGTTATCATAATTCTAACTTGTAGGGCACATCACCCTACAAATTTTTTTATAAATATTAAATCTAAAAAGTACATATGAAGATGATAATGAATACCATTTAAAAAAACATATGGATAATATTGATAGAGTAGATCATGTACAAGTATAATTCCATACTATTTTTTTAATCTACATTAATAAACATTTTAACAACCTAGAAAAGTCTCAAATATTATCCTAGAGGATGAAAATATAAAGAGTGATAATATTTTTAATTTGAGAAACAATATGATCCCTTAAAATTTACCTTTTTGAGGTATATATTATATAATTGGTTTTCAAACTATTACACTTATTTATACTATTCATATGTCTACATGTATGGCCACACATGTGATCCCCACTCATTGTGTTAGGGAATAAAAGGATATTCCTCATATTTCTAAATCTCTCCGTATAAAACATAGTGTTTTGCCTCCTAAGATGGATAATTGTTTGAAATCATCCATTTATATGAAATATAATATGCTTACTACTCAAGCTCTTAAGAAAACTATCCCATATCTTCAAACTAAAGTATCTCAATTAGAACACAGTTTGCCCTAAGTGTGTTATTTTATTACTTATGATTACTACAGAACCCATTGGCCCTGAATGTTTGATATTATACCTTACCTATAATATTTTTGGCACTTAAATTTACATCATATAATATTACATTTTTTCAATAATAACACCTTAGAATCTTTCACACAACATTTTTTAATGATGCATCTTTTCATAACTTGTTGAAAAATCATTTATAAAAAGTCTAAAGGATTATGGTTTATGGAAATTATATGACATCACATTCTAATTTATGCATTCCTAATTTAATCCTTCAACTAATTAGTTATTATCACACTTTTCAATAAATATTAGTGATATTTTTACTTTACTAAAATTTAAAAACTTAAACAAAAATCCAATGAACCCATCAATGATTATGTATTTTGTTATAAGACCATGGTTTCTAAGATTAAAAGTCCCATGGATGATAATGAGTTTTAAGACATTAAAGAAAACATAATGCATAGGTTACTATAATTTTTTTATTTATATAGTGTACATAGGATCATATCATTTATGATTATAATAATGGATATGTTATAGTACATGGTCATTACTTAGACTTTGATATATATATATATATATATATATATATATATATGTCACTACATACCCATGGTGTGTGATGTTTTACCATATCGATACAAGATCTAAATGTGAGAATAAAAATCATAAAATCATTGGTTAACATGAGGCTACAATAAAAAAATTAAATTTTAAAAATCATAAAAATTCAAAAGCAAATTTAAAAATTTTAAAAATAATGAAAATTATATGCATAACTTGTATTTATATTTACATTATTTATTATTGTCATTTATCATATATAAAAGGTAGGTTACATATCCATTTTATATGTACATGATTTTAATGGTTTACATGAGTGGGATGTAAGATATATAGTTTATATATGACATAATGACATTTAGATGCAACACATTCATAATACATTGATGCTACATTTCTACATTAGGGGAATGCCTAAATTGGGGTAATATTAGTACAATATACAAATTACTTCTTTCTATGACCATTACATTTATCATATTGAGCTGCTTAATCTAATTATACATGAATTTATATTTAATATACTATTTATAGTTTTATATGCTACAAATAGTTTACTTTTATATGTGCAATGATGACATAGATTGATTGTTTAAACTAACATTGTTTGTTGTATGCATTTTTCTATGTAATAATCTTACATTGTGTAACCAATGTTTGTTAAATTTTGTGACCTTTGATTATGCATGATTTAATATTGATTTTAGGTTACAATGAGTAATAATTTATTGTGTTTTATATTGAGTGTTGATTAATGTGTGTAGTCTTGTTTCAATTTTCATGTCTTGTGTTCATCATGATAATGATCATGAAACTGTGTGCATAAATATGTACATATCTATGTTACTATTGATCATAGGGTGTCATGGTTCATATCACACATTTTTTTATTATATGTGATGCCATGATTTTTTCATTCATTTTATGTGTAGCTTACTATTATGTGATTATACCTATGATGATTATCACTAGGTGTCTCATTATAATATATACTAGAAAAAAATTCATACTTTTGGATGCATATTTCATATGTGCATCAATGATAAACTATCTATATTATGACATAATCTACTCAAATTAGCAAACATGATTTACATGATTAAATATTTTATATATAACATGTTGTGTATAAGTCATTTATTTTGAGTTGTGTAATTTTCATGCTACATACTACACATCAAAAAGGGGCATACTAGTGGGCTTGTCATAGAGACTCAAGCATCAATTGATAGACAATTAAAATCAGGTCAAACTAAATGATTTGTATGAGATAAATTAAAATAAATTATGATTTATATTATGAAAATAAAAGATTTATATGGCATAAATTGGTAAAAATTATGATATATATTGGGATATATTAAGATTTGGATTGGAAAAAATTGGTAAATTTAAGCATTTAAAGGGTATATATGGGGAATTTTATAGGCCATGATAAATATATGATATATTATATGACATATAGTACATAGTGCTTATAATACATTGAGAATATTCATAAAATTAAATGGATCAACTTGAATAGGTTATCATATTTATTAGATTTGGACATTGATTTATGGCATTGTATATCACATTGAATTACATATGGACCAAATCATTGGGAAATGGATTTTATCATGCATGAAATTCAATATTTTATAATAAATTAATAAACGCAAATGTTATAGCCCAAATTTTTAACTTAGATAAGTCAAATATACCTTCTCAAATTTGGGATAACATAGAAGTAACTCTGCATATAGATAAGTTGCTACAAGAGATATATCTCTAGATTAAGGGATAGCTCCCTTGATCTATTTGTTTAGGCACATACACTACACTAGAATAATCACTATCTGGGGTGAAAATAGAATAAGGATACATAAAAGTCACCTACATTAATGGAGGTGATACACCAAATATATCTCTATAAACATACTTTTATTTTCACTAAGAAGGAAGATTGATAAAACTAATCTCAACTTAAAGTTCTTCTAGCATAAGTGTTTCTACATGAAGGTAGATTGTTATGCATATCCAAAGGTGTGTAATTAGGAGGTCTGATCTTAGACACTGGTAATCTCCTTCACACCTAACACACATATACACTTCATGAGACCTATTAGAATAAATGTCACTCACACAATGCATACAAGAATAGAATGGAAGCAAGGAGAAACTATCATCATCAGTTGTCATATAAATAGACTACTTGAAATACTTATAAAATAATTTCAAATAATAAATTATCTTCATAAATTTGTTCAAAATAAAAAAAGATGGAAAAATAGTAGGGATTCACCATACCAATTGTGTATTGTTTATAATGCCAAAATGGCTTCAATATATAGAGCATAAGATATGAAAGAGAAGGACTAACATTGAATAGTCATAATTCCAAGAGTTAATTCTTGAAATATAGTTACAATTCAAGAGGAAAAGTTAGGTAATAGGTCATGAAGTTCTCTTAGACAAGTGTCCATCTAAAACATGACATCTTCTTGAAGTTGGCATAGGGACACTTCAATGTTCTTATTGAAACTACTTTATTATTAAGGAGTCCACTTGACTATCTAAAAATACCATAAAATTCATTGGAACATGTTACCTAGCCTAATAATATGGAAAAAATATTTGTGAAGTCATTATATGCCCCTCAACTGATGACCTTCTCTTTAACACTTGTTCACTTTCTTGCATATGCACAATAGCCCTCTAGGCCTCAATTCTCATATTTATCACTTAGGTGACTTACATAAACTTAATAATATTCATTTAAAGGATGTGATAAAAAATTATCAAGGCTTTTTTATCCTCTATTATATATATAGAATTTAATGAAACTCAAAATCATACCTCTCACTTTCATTTGGTAGTCACCTTCTTTCTCATTATCCTATTCATGACTACCTACACCAAATAGTTTAGTATAGGGGTTTTAATGTATCACTAAGGTGAGAATGGCATCTTATGAGTTAGAAAACATATCTACACACCTCCCACAATGTTTTTACCTATCTATTCCCTTATGTACCTTAAATTTAACTTAAAACTTATAGAAAATAGAGAGTTTTCCCCATCTACAAAAGTGATATTATGGAAAAATTAAATGATGAGGAACCCAAGAGAGTGACAAGAAGTACCAAATAAAATTTTAGGCCAATTTACCCCTTTTTAATGCATTTCTCATAAGTTTTTGAGAGTGTTTGAAGAAGGTTTTAGGTCATTTAGGTTGTTAATGATGAGTAATAAATGTTAAGACCTTAAAAATTTGAACCAATTCCATTGATTTTGATTTAAAGACCTCCATAAACTACCCCTAAGTGATTGAGACCCCATGTACATTTTCCATATAGATATGAGTAAAATAAATTTTCTCTTGAGTAGGTAACTTGCATTTTGGACACCCCTAAGATAAAATTAGCAAAAAATGACAAATTATTAGTTATTTTATATAAACCACTAGTTATAATCAATCCTCCACTCTCAAATTAAGGTTATAAAGTTTATTGGGAATATCTATGTTCATATGAATTAAGTTAGACACCTGAGGGTTCATGCCTAGTTCTAGGCCTAATAGGCATAAATTGTGTTTCTAGGCATGTGGTCACTTATAAGTGTTTCCATTAGATTTAGGACCTCCTCAAAACTTTTTTTAAATTAAATTCAACTATACACATAATAATTTATTAATTTAATGATCTCCCATTCATCCTTTCAACATCCATGTACTAGGTCTATATATTATCTTGACTATGGTCTGAGACAAAATACAGGGTACTTCCCCTATTAGTTTGACCTGAAGGAAACTTTGGAGGTATATTTTATGTCATGATGACCCTTTATATTGAGTTTAAAATATATATCACACTTATATATCCCTCAACATCTCAAACTCTGAAAACTAGCTTTTAAGTCTATTAGGATTGTGTGCAAGATTTAGTTAACTGAAAATGAGGTTTGAAATATATCTTGGATCAACCCATTTTCTAATTACCTTACCTATAAAAATATCATGAAGTGTTATTTTATCACTCTTGTAGTGATTTATTATGTGTTAATCCACTTTACACCTCTATCTACCAACCAAACATGTTTCCTTTGTTAGCTTAGGCTTATCTGACCATGAGTCAAACTATAGGTGTTAATTAGGGGAAACATGAGATTATTATAGGTGGTGATAAATGATTTGATTAATTTATTTTCACTTACAATTCCTCCTCGGGTTACTAGGACCATCTCATATCTAGATAGACTCGTTTTTGCCTTCACATACTATCATCTCTCTATCACCAATGCATTATAGGTCTACAAGTTCAAGGTTCATTTATTCTAATGGAATTGTAGCTTTTGAGTATTTCTATTAGGATTTTTACTAAGTTGAAAACCCAATATACCATCATCCTCTCTCAACCAAATAACTTCCTCTTATGTCAAGATGTGACCTCTCCACCTAGGAGTAAGAATGATGTTGTTGGGCTTGATTAGAATTTGTAAACTTTTACCAACAAATGACATTGTGTATTATCAAAGTCTCCATTAAGATAAGATAAGATAAAATTTCCCATTTTCATTTTTTACATCTATGTGGACATGGATCTAGGTCTGAATGTATGTAATGGCCTCACCACTATCACTGTGATCCTTTCTTGATCCATGGATTAGTTTTGAGATTTAAAAATGAGATCAAATGCATACAACATGCTTTGGTCCCTCTTTTAGGTTTCTACATGATTGGTTTCATATAGAAACCTATAGGTGTTTATTTCAAGACTATTTGACTATATGAGTGTCATGGAATTTACCTTCCATCAATGATCATCTTGAGCACAAATATTCAATGGTGAAAATAATCACCATGTTCTAAGGGGTTGAACATAGGGGTGTTATTCTTGTCCTGAAGCCACTCACAAAAAGATGAAACTTTGAAATTACCAAAACACTATTCTATAGACTTAAATCTTATTCACTCATATAATAAGAGAGTGATGATACGTATCCCTTCATGTTCACATGTGAAAAACTAGTTGAATCCAATATTAAATGGATGAACATAATCTACAATTAAACATACACTACTTAGTTCACATATACCAATGCAATCAGATGATAAAAATTGAGATGTTGGGGTTACATAGATAATTTGGAGATGTTAATAATCTTAGTGATTGTTCATATAGTATAGACTAAAAATATTGAAACTATGACCATGAAATGGAAGTACACAAGGACCTATCCAAGGGAGTGATAACAAAGAGAAACTAGTTTTCATAAATTTTTGATCTGTTGAAGCTACATAATCCTAGAAATGACCAATGGGGATCTAAGTAAATATTGATAAAGCCTTCACATATTCTAGATAAGTCACTTTAGTTTGTACAAAATTCAAAACTTCCCTTTTTGCAGTTGATTTTCTTGTTTTAATGTTGGACCTACAAATTTTCAATTTCAAAACTATTATCTAACATTCCCTTAAATTAATTATGGTATCCTACTCTTTGACATTTTTTTTTTGTTTAATAACTATATAACCTCCTTAGAATGACCAAAAGGTGGTGTAAAATGACTTTGAGAAAAGTGACACATGTGACAAAGATAAAAACATATTGTATGACCTTCAAATGACATCTTTATCTCACTAATGACCATGTGACCACTTTTAAACCTATAAAGACCCTATGGAACATTTAAAAATGTAAGGGGGTTGACCAAATTTGACCTAGGGTGAAAATTGGTCAATTTTAAATACATTTGAAATGCTAATCTAAAATCCATCAACACCATTTTATTTAGAGATTTCAAATTTACATACAAGCCTTTATGGGGTCTACACTTTTTTACATAAAAAATTGTTATAGGTTTTCACCATGAAAATGATGATGTTACTTTTAATAGTGTATTTTAGGTTATGTGATGATCAATTTTTGAAATTATTAGTATTCAATGATCATTGATGCATATTATTTTCAACCTGTGGTTTTAGAAATGACCTCTCCTTAGGATAAAATATATCATCATCCAATGACTTTAGAGGGAATATTTGTTTGCATATATGTAGGTGTATTCATTCCTTGATTTCTCAATAAAAAAAATTAGATGATATAATTATTTATATATTTTATATGATGAATGGAAAAAATAATTACGTGTTTTTTTGCAAGTCTAACATGGAGAAATGTAGATATTTTGGGCATATTTAAGACACCAAACTCCATTATACCTAGGTACCAAAATTCCTACTTTATATTTTTAATATATAATTTTTAACACTAGACTAAAGGGGAAGCATTTATAGACACATAAATTCAGTAGTAGACATTTGAAAATATCACTTTTGACATAAATTTCTATATAAATGACTTATGCATGCATAAATTGAGTCTTTCTCATATTTTCTCATAACCAATTATCTATGTATGGACTTAGCATTATGTAATTGCCCTTGTTCACATACATGATCTCCCATGTATATTATTAACTATTATATTCTCCTAAACATATTATCACCATATTCTATATCACTATTTATTTTTTTTAGGATAGTGCTAGCAATAGTTGGAAATTATCGATTATCATCAACTTATCTCTTGATTGTTAATGTCTTAGGTTCTCCATATGGATAATTTTCAAATTTAAATACCTCCATTAGGTTTTCCGAAACATTTTTTTTGTTTATTATGGAGGAAAATTACCCAATTATTCATATATTTATACACACCAATATTTAATGCATTTGTATTTAGAAGAATCTTACACTTATATCTTATTACACTTGAACATTAAGGAATGCATCTCCACATAATTGAGGAACTATCGTAAAGCATCAAAATATTAAAAACACTCAAAATGACACCCTATATACTAAATATAAATGCATAAATATAGGTTAAATTTTCTTATTATTAATTATCAAAATCTAACATGTTACATTACATGTAACAAATTACTTTTGAGCACATATTTTTATAGGTGGGATAAAAACTTGTAGTTTGAGCCCTCCTTGAATTATACATAATAAGAAGTTATCCACATATTGGGGTGTGTCTTAGTGTTTTTAAACTATCCTTTACAAACCATTTTTTTAAGGTCAAGTATGTTTTGAAAGTACATATAGGGTTTTAAGACAAGGGAAGATAAAATCTAAATTTGTATATGACCGAGAGAAGGAAATTTATTTGAAAATTTCTTGATAGGTAGTAAAAATGGTCTATGATGGTTAAACTATAAAAAATTAGAGGATAGTTTTTTATAAATTGTATACATATAAATTTAGTAGGTTTATAATAATTATTAATGCATCTATTATATTTTGACAATCAACCTCTTGATCTAAGTGACCACATGTCCATTTTACACAATGTCTAGTGACTTACATAGATAATAATAAAAATGAAATAAATTATTTACCTATATTATTATCATTTCTATAAATATGATTATTTAATATCCATCTAATTAAAAATGACTATTTTTAGTGTGGGGGTGATTTCGTAAGATTTGGAGGTTTACATAATTATGAAGGTTTTTACATATAAAGTGTTTGTATAAAAGGAAATAATACTATTATTATGATATATAAATAGTATGATTATGGTTTTTTTAGTAGGTTAGGAAAAAGTAAGAAACTATTATAGGTGACTAATAGAAAATTGGCAAGATTAGATGCATGGAAAGCATGTGGATGTGAGAGAAGGGAATATAAGAGCTATTTGTATATGTACAAGTTATGTAATTTGAATAAAAATTTCTAATAATATATTTTATTATCTATAAAATCCTTTTTTTATACTAGTATTGAAATTAAATATAATATTAGAGCAAAATGATAAAGAGATATACATGGATTTTCACAACACACATTATATTTAGTAGGAGGCTCCGAGTGTATATGTTTCTACAAGAAAAATTAAAAGGGAAATGTAACAATAAATTTACATATATGAAAATTTAATATATAATTATACTTTAAACATAAATAGTATGGAAAGAATACACCTATGAATAGGGGAACTGAGTTTCTCTGTATCATGTTGGACATGATGCTTCCTTATCGAAAGTATTGGATAACTATGCTTCTTGTTGAAGTATTAAATAATATTTGGTTGATCATGCCCCAATTTATTAAGGAAAACCCATGTGTTTTGAATATAATTTCCCCAATCTTCATGAATATGGGGAGATGCCTAGGCCAATGAGATTTGCTTAGCCTTAAAAACACTACTAATTTAACTAATATTGAACCTCAATATGAGAATTTGATCCACATATTAGGCTCATAAAGTAATGTTTAGGAATTTTAGGGTCCCAAAATCTTGACCATTACCTATTAAAATTTATATACCATCGTATATAGACTTATAGATTCTTATAGAATCCAATTTATCACTTTTAGGTACCATCAATCCCATAATATAAAATTGTAATAGTGTGTGTATGCATGAACATAGTCCATGTACCATAATATTATCCAATCAGATAAACATGATATATAATTTTATTTGAATATATTTTATTTTATCCCAAATATGAAAATAATTAACTTATGGTTCTTTAAAATGCATGCATATGCATTATATATGCTCCCAATTATTTTTGAATCTAATCATATTTAAAAACCTATAACTCATGTACATATAAAATGTGTGAATATGCATCTAATATGTCACAAAATATTTTTGAATATGTAAATATATGTCCCATATATTGAACCAAGATGATCATATGTAACAACCTGAAATCTATAAATCATGCAATCCATAAAAAAATTATGAGTTTTTTATACACAAAACTTTAAATCTCTATGAAAAAAATAATATGCCACCCTTTTGAGGTGATGGATGTATTATAAAATTAATAATATAAAAATAAAAGATTTAACAATATCATTTTATGAAAAAAATGTATTGTTTTTGAATCATATGGTAACACATTGAGAATATGTTAGCATAGTAATAAATAGCTCATCAAAGCATGTATGAAACACATAGTGAAATGAATAAAAGTTTCATGTGAAGATGAATAAATAAAGTATTTATGTATTAGTAACCATCACTAATATAAGAATTGAATAATTAAATACAAAAAAAACATTCATTATATAAATCATGACACCCCACACAATTACAAAGGTACATGATATTTATCATGACACCATGAAATCATAAAACATAGAAATCTCAACAAGATTGGAGGATAATTATAGATGTGTCCACTAATAATCACACAATTTCATGGACATGAAATAAACAATAGAAAAATATACAATAAAATTCAATGTTACATAGGACCAAGGGTCATACACAATGAAAAATTAAATGTCACACAAGCCCAAGGGCACATAGAAAAAGGCATAACATGATATAATCAATCAAGAAAAAATTATTAAATAAATAAAATGCCAAAATAAATCATAATAAATTATTATTATTATAATATGAAATTAAATAGATACAAATTACACACACACACACACACACACACACACACACACACACACACACACACACACACACACACACACACACACACACACACACACACACACACACACACACACACACACACACACACACACACACACACACACACACACACACACAAACATGCACGTGTGTGCGTGCATGCATTCACACATGCTGACACGCACGCACATGCGTACACGCACACACACACACAACACACACACACACACACACACACACACACACACACACACACACACACACACACACACACACACACACACACACACACACACACACACACACACACACACACACACACACACACACACACACACCCCCAAAAAAAAAACAATAATATGATCTTTAGAATGATATCCATCCAACATGGGCATGGCGCCCAAGTATATGAATGTCTTGAATTTGTAAATATATGTATCATGTGAAAAATGTATGTCATGAATTGCACTCATATATACCATGTAATTAATTAATGTGTGGAAAATGATATTTAACCTACCAAAATATGATAATAAACATAAATTAATTATGTAAATTCATAAACATATCATGATGCTTAGGTCCTTATTTTGAATATATATATATATATATATTTGAAATATTTATAACAATTGATTATAATTCATTATAGTTATCACATGGATATATGTAATTTTTTATCTTTTACCTTTACATTTTTCCAAAGGTTGTGTAAACACATTGCATTTCCTTCCACTATGTATGATTTTTCATGTTCTATCTTTGTATTTATCATTAAAGGCTTTACTTTTTATTGTCATAAATACCATCATGTTGATTATAATTATATTTACTTCATGTAATAAATTGATGTACTAATTTTTTAAATCCATTACATCATGCATTAGTTGTAATCATTATTTTCTCAATTTAAATTTTAATTAGGTGGTTCCCCATCTGCATATATCATAAATATTTGACCCAATATAAAATTATATATTAATGTCTTAAGTAATAAATATAATATCCCAACGATAAAAATAATGTAAAACTACATATTTTCCATGTTCTTATTCATTATCCTAAACATGACATGGAAAGGCACCCTCAATGTATGCTTTGATAGTCAATATCTATTATTGTTGGCACTTGTGACTTCTATGTGTTGTATGCATTTATTAATTTATATTGGTGATTAGTGATAATTATTCATGTTCTAGTATAGTGATCCTAATGATCCCCTATTTATTATAATTTTTAATTTTATATTGCAATACTATGACTATTTATATTCCATGATCAGTTATTTAATGGTGGTCGCAATATAATTTGCCTTTATAATGTGATAGATGCCCCATAGATTTATATTTGGTAGTCAGTAATGAAGTCAAGTGTTTATCAAATAACATTCATAATATGATGTTTTATTTATTATAAATACCTATTACTTTGAATTTTTTCTATCTAATAACTCCACATTGATTACTAATTGTTTTCAAAATCAATACTATAGTGTAAAATGTAAAATTGTTCTTGTGCCTAAGTTATGCTTGATTTTACAAGAGTTTGTCTTGATGGTGAATTTAGAATTTAAGAATAATGGTGTGTGATAAAATATATTTTTTTATTATAATTATGTTGACTACCTATAATTATTGTATATCCTTTTACCCTTTTATATTGTTCTTGAGTAGGAACCTTTGAATTATCAATGTTTTTTTATATGAGTTATCTTAATACTCTCATAATCCGATAGATGTAAACATATTATGTGATAAAAAATTATATAAATAAATATTTAATGATCATATATATTATCTTCATATAATTTTTATCATCATCACTATCATAATGATTTGTTAAATTGTAATTTAATTTTTTGAATTCAAAAGCAAGGGAGGATCTAGATTTGTCTTTTTTTATATGTTATCTTGTAATTATTTCTTTATTTATTTATCAATGGTCACATTTGGTTTATTTTAATTTACTTCACTTGTTTAATCAACCTCATATGCATGAAATTAATTAATTTATAGGTTGTGATGGAAGAATTATAGAATAATAGATAAAATATGATTGTGAATTACCCACATTATTATATTGTGTCATTTCAATATATTTAAATGAATAAGTTTCCATGGGGGATGTATAAAAATAAACATTATGAATTAAATTCCTAAACTTATGTAATTTATGTATTACTTCTTCCATAACATATATTCAAGTCACCCAAAATCAAATTTTAATATAAATGATTAGGCATGACCTAAAATAAGGTATAAAATATCTTGGATGCTAATTTCACATCCAATGAGATTGATATGATTACATGGCATGAAATTCAATAAAATATTATTAGGAATTAATCATATTTTTTAATAAAATCTAAATTTATGCTTAATTGATATAAGGAATCCATGTTATATATATATTCATTCATGATCCATTATCTATAAACACACATTTGCATACTTTAATTTTAATCTATATGTAAATGAACAATGGATTTTTTTTATGTATTGTGTGTTATTTAGGTAAGTATTCATTTTTAAAATTAAATGAATTCTTATGTATCCTTTGATGCATTCATAATGGAGGAAGAGTGTGTCAATTTTATAGAATTTGGGAGATTTGTGTCACATAATGCCTCGTATAATATATCCTTATAAATATTTTATCTCTTTAGTAGTTGAAGTATATAAATATTAACATGGGTAGTTTTTAGTTGATCAATAATATCATAGACTTTGGTTTGAGTGGATGGACTCATAGGAGGTGGAATAGGATGAGAAGGAATATCTTAATTACCTAGTTTTTTCATGCATGGTGGATAACCCTACCTATTCTAATAGTGACAACATGGACTACATAACCCAATATGTGACTTAGGTGAATAATGGGGCCAATGTGGTAGTTGGCATAATTATTATCAACCCAATTTGTACCCTATGAAGTAGACTATTTAGGTCTCCTTCAAACTTGGAAATAACATTGGATTAGTTTATAGGTTTTGGGTTACCTATAGCTAGAACAAACATCTAGATTATGAGGCTAGATCCTTTATTTTATCAACTTTGAATCCTTTTACTAAAAATATTTTAATTTAGGGATGAAAAGAGTTATAAATATAACTTAAAGGGAAAACCTATACTAGTGATGGTGATGGACCAATTCGTGAATGATCCTCTCTTAAACTTATACATAATCACAATTGTGAATCAAAAGAGAATAGATTATAAACTAGACTTTGTTAATAAAATACTAAACTTGAATATTTTATATGAAGGCTAGATAAAAATTTTGAAACTTGAAGGTAAAGGAACAAAGGTCTATGAAAGACAACACAAACTAAATCACTCTTCAACACAAATTATATCTCTAAACACTTCATGTGGCATGTAGGGGATGATAACATAGAATTAGGTGAAGGAAAGGACCTCAAAAATAAAATTAATATCATATTATCTTAAATTCAAAGATTAAAATACACATTAACAATGATTAAGAAGCTGTAACAATATTTTCTCAATATCTCAAGCTACAAGTTACAATTTCAACAAAGTTTTTGTATACCAGCGTAAGGGATCCAAATCAAGGACATAAGGTCTATATATATATATATATATATATAATTAGGAGGTAATAAGTATAAAATGGCATGGAGGAGATAATAAAAAAGTTAATAAATGACCATCATTAACCCATACATTACATCAGTTATAAATAGTTACAAATAGTCCTCCAAAAATCTCTCCATGTTTTATGTTCTTACATGACATTTGAATCAGATATTGTGAATTTAAAATTAAATCATGAATTATGTGTCATTATTCCATCATAATAATATAACAACCTCTCCTTATTTTTTGTATAAGACCAAGTTAATAGAATGACTCCTTCCTCCATTAAGACTATGGAATGTGCACTACATGTCACTCTAGGATCAATTATACATGGATTTAAACTTAATTAAAATTTATTTAGAATTATTACTCTAAATTAACTCATTAATCATATCCCTATTCCAACTTTGATGTCTCACTATTGACCAAGTAGGTTTACTAGGCTAATTAGTTTTAGTAGCCTAATAGTTTGCATTGATGGATATGAAAGCCTACATGAAAATCTGATAACCTATGAAAGTTTTATTTTTACACCTAAATAAATTTATCAAATCATAAAATAGGTATCTTTGAATAGTTCATATTTTTAAACTTATCAAACTAGATGACTAGGTCACCTTGTCCTTCACATCTACAGAGTGGTTGATTAGAACAGAGTTACAAAGACACTTCCATGCATGTTTTTAAACATATAACGTATTTATAAGGTGAAAAAAATTTAAATCTTCATCCTCCAATTATTTTAATATTCTTAAATTTACTTTCACCTCTCTTTCTACTCTTTTCCCTAAGAAAACACTACTTTATGGTAGGTTCATATACCATCTATACACTAAATTGCCATGGAAATGAGCCTCTTTAAGTGTTATAAATGATCCAAGTGATATTTAGGTGATTTAAATATTATTTTATGCCTTTCCCTTCATTTATTCTCAGTTGGGTTTTAACTAAGGTTTTAGAGACGTTTAAGAGTGCTTATGACTCTTAACAATGTTTCCTAAAGTTTGGGTGTTGAATTTATGAACCAATTTCACCAAACACTAGTATACCAATCCTTCTACCTCTGCCAAAGTACCCAACCTCCCATTAAAAATCTAAATACCATAGTGAGGATGTAAATTCACCTCTTTAAGAAGAAATAGGATTTCTAAGTAGTGTTTGGTGTCTTGAGGCTTAAATAACTAGTCATATCACCTCTCTTATGGCCCAACACTAACATACACCCATGCAACAACCTAATAATGATGTTCATGAATATTTGAGGTGAAATAATAACCCCACCTTGCCTTCTACTACCCATTATTGATGGTACTATCTAATGAAGCTAACAAACCATGACATGTATATGTAGGGTTATTATAATTATGACCTCATTATGGGTTTAAAATATCTTTCTCATTATATAAAAAATGAATAACCTTTATGAAGTCCTTTTGAGTTATGGTGTTGGATTGAATTAGTCATTAAACCTCCATATTTATGCACACATCTTCTTATTTGAAAACCTATACCTATCTCTAGAATATATATTAAATACCCTTATAGATGGTTCTTTCAAGGTTTTTAGAGAATTTAGGTCCCATTATTCCTTTTATAACTCATTGTATATGTAAAAAACTTTCATTTCCTTGATTATAGGATCAAACTAGCCTCATCAAGCCTAGATAAAACAACATGAATATTTCACATGCCAAAAAATAGGTTGTGGTGATTCTTAAGATATTAAAGAAGACCAAAAACATCATTCATGGCTCAAACACTTCTTTATATCACACCTTGAGATGTACTTCCTCCATCAGCTATCTTGTAGAGTTTTATAAGGGTTTTAGGGGTCTAAAACTCTTATAAATGATTCATAATGTAAATAACCCTAATGTAAAACCTATTTCCATAAATTTCAATTATATTGACCCCTTCAACTACCCTGAATAGATCTAGTTCCCATGCACAATATGCGTCAAGATATGTACATAGTGAAAATGTGCTTCGACTAGTTGCCTAGAATTTGAAAGTAAAATGAAAGTTTAAGCACCAATACAATAAATATATTTCATCCCCCTCACTATAAAAATTCCCTCAATATTTTAGATGAATCTCCACACCATTCTTATGACAATCATGTGAAAATAAAGGCTCGATCAATTTCAATATGTTGGTAGGTTTTTTTAGGGTTAAAGGTTTAACTGCATCTACTATCCCTCAAGGGAATATTAACATGAAATACTAAGTGTGATCAATATAAAAATATATATTAAGATTTTTTTTTTTACTGTCTCCTAACCTATACATGAATCCCTAAGCATCTTATCTTACCTATAAACCCTCAAATAGGTCTCTTGGCTTCATTATTAGTTGCAGATGACTGAGGCAACTCTGAGACAAAATAATGGATGTTTAAATTTATTTTTTTACCTTTAAAATTACATTTAAAATTCAATAAAATAATTATCACAAAGTCTACCAAGTTTCATAGCTATATCATGTCTATAGAGGGGTCAACACTCATTTTTCCTAAAACTAGCTAGTGGGCTACTGAGTTTTCAATAAATCTATGAATGAGTTTTTATATCACTTTTGTTTTTAGGTTTGAGAATGATTATAAGTCCTTTATTATTTTTTATCATCCTTATACCAATGATTATTATACTTCTCACTATGTCTTCACAAAAAATACAACCTATCACCACACCATATCTCCTCATTACCTTCAATGTAAATGCCTCTACCAATACAGGGTGTAATGTTGATTAGGGTATTGGAAGTGATTTTATCCATTCCACCATCAATTATCACTTTGATACATTCTAATGCATTGGTAATCTTATTTTTAATTCTTCATTTATTACATTTTTCTTCAAGAGCACTCTTAGGTTCCCATTACTTTCATTTTGTACATAGGCATGTATACCTTTGTGGGTTTGCAGAACTTGAGTAGAAGTCAGGATCTTGTTTAAGGTTTAAAGGTATAATTTTATAATTTTAATTCAGAGGTTGATTTCATAAATATTCCGTCTTTACTATATTATACCTTGGATTTTATTTGTCTAGGGTATATGGATATGTCCATACAATTGATCATAATATTGGTTATGCGTGGCCATTTTAAGGTTAACCTAAAAGTGAAATTTATTTTGGAAAATATTATTCATACCCTGACCTATTAAATATTTTTATTAATCTTATGAAGCCTCAATTAGGTCATGAACCTATTTCATATATTCTTTTCTCTCATCCTCTTCATAACTTGGAGATAGACTTGTCTTCACAAGGTTGTAGATAGATTTTATGAGGTGATGGTTATCCTAATTTATAATTTAGACCTCATCGATTTTCAATATTAAAATTATATATATATATATATATATATATATATATATATATATATATACACTTGAAATAAATTGAGTTATTTAAAGATAATTTTAGGATTTTCAATAGACCTTAGTTTCCTTCATTAGTCCATTACTAACCTTCAACCTATAGGTGTTGATTTATTCCATTTATTAAGTCAACCTTAAAGAGTATCTATTCTTTAGGTATCATTACCTCTATAAATATCCTATCTTAGTTCCAATATCACAATTATTTATCTATTTTTCATTCACATAGCTGAATATTCTAGGCGTATCAAACCATATATCTCTACTCCTATCATATAACATCCTTAATGTGAGTACTTCTTTTAGTCTTAGCTATAGGTTATCATCCATTATAGCTTGTACAAACTATGGTGAAAATTGGATGATATACTACCTTGACAAGGTCACCAACATGACTATTATACCTTTAAAACATAATGAGAGTACAAAAATTAACTCCATAGAACTCAACTCCATAGATCTCAGCAAATATAATTGATGTATTATGGTCTTTTATATAGGTGGAGGCTTACTCCTTCAATAAGATTTGAGGATTTATAAATAATTTGAATGACCATGGTATTTTTCAACAATATTTAAATATTTACAAAGATTGGATCCATGATGTGAATATGGATAAATAGTGACATAATGATAACGGATTATGGAAAATGAGAACAAAGATGGAGTGATAACTTATACAATGGTTGAATGGTATTGATAAGGCTATGAAATGGGATGAAACATGATGGATTGATAATCAAACATGAATCCAATCTATAGGAATTAATTAAGGAACCTAGGCAAGTATAAGCACATACCTTAATAGGATATAATAATTTTGAGGATTTTCAACTAGCATACACTATCAAAATAAAAACCTAGGAATCTCCGATCTACCTTAACATCTACTAAACTAGGACTATGAAGATGTTTTAGGGAAAATGATGGTTTCTAATACATGAGATCTTGAGGAACCTTGATATACTTGAGTTAAATAAAATTATCATGAATGAAACACTACAAAAAAATTCTTAATGAGTCTTGATATCATTAGATCCATCATGAACCATACATTATCCTCCAAACTACCTGTAGATTGAAAACTTAGAAGTAGATGTGTTATTGAACTATTTTCACTCACTCATGTGTATAATTTTTTTGTGGAATCCATGAAAGGTCTCTTCAAGACTTAAAAAACTAGGATCAATCAATAGTTTGGCCAAAATAGATAGAAACTTCACTAAACTATACCACTTTTCTTACCTTGTGTTGATGAAAATAATGATCAAAACCCTTAAGTTATTAGAATTTATTCATAAAGTTAAGAAGAAAAAAACAACAACCAATACCCATGATTGGAAGGTCATGAGGTATAGCTTCTTTGGTCAAGATCTCAGATCTACTTTCTCTCTCTATCATATGAATTGATCATAAATCTGAGGTGATATTGCTATATGCCTATGAACAAGCCATTCTAAACACATCAATTTTGGTCTTTTAAAGCAATCAAACCTTCCAATATTTTCATAATGTGTATATAAATAGTTTTTATTACATGTCCAATACTCCTTCTAAGGATATCCATATAGTATGGATCTATACCATCTAGAAACACTATCAAAACCTTCAAATTCTCCTTCATTTCCTCTTATTTCAACTTCAAACAATAATTTTAGGTAAAAATGAAGACAAATACGTGTCAAAATCATCTTCAAAGCAAGGAATACACCAAATAGAGAAAAAAGGTAGCTTCTTTCACATGTGGGAGCTCTTTTAGTAGCCAAAGAACCTTCTAACCTCATAAAAGAGATATTTTTAAAGCATGAAATGATTGACTAAACTAATATTATGAAGATGAGGTGATGTAAATATTTCTTAAATGATTTAATGGCCTTTTAAGATCATAGGTTTCCATTTAAAGATTAAAACATTCAATTTTAGACCACATACACAGTTTCAAAATAAGATTGTTATTGAATATCACAAGAGTACCTTATAACCTTATTAAAAGTTCTTTATGAGGATTTTATGTATGTTTTATCACCCATTTCAATTCATTTATCCCATGATTCTTGAATATGTTAAATACAACAAATAATATCATAGTGAATCATCAGCTACCATCTTAAACCATCTTAGCTCATTGGGTTTAGATCATAAAACCACTTCAATTCATTGTTTAATACATCAAAATATACTCATACATCATGAAGAGACCTAACACAAGATGAAATTGAGACATGATCATGAGAAGACATGAGACTCATACCCCTTTCACTTGAAAACCAATGAACGTTCCTTCAAGTTTCCTTGATCTATCAACATACATGACATATATAAGGTTTTCATAATGGATAAAATATCCAAATACTAAAGTTGACACTTTTATAGGCCTAAGGATAGAAAGTGGTCAACATTTCTGGTGACTGAACTAGTTTGACCAACTTGTTGGTAAAAAGATTATAGAATATATTTTGTTATCACTCATAGCTACCAATAACATTACTTCTCTCTTAAAATTATCAAAACTTGTAGACTTAACACAAAGTAAACAAACAAGATAAAAATATGAAATAATAACAAACAACTAAACCAAAATAACAACTAAAAAATATGTGCAACAACACTTAGAGGAATGAAGCTAATACTATGTACAAAAGGATTGGTTCTATTAATATTAATACTTAAGGAACATCCTATTGACAAGAATAGGGAGCTCCTCACCACTCAAATTGGATAATTGTAGAGAATTAATCTCTTTACAAATATTAATGTGATGTAGAGGTTCCTTTTCCAAATCTCAACTTTGATTTCTTTTCCAAAAACCTTAGGCTCTTAACCCTTTCTAGTATCCTTTTTTCCCATTTTATTGATTCTATGGAAAAATTACAAGGATTTAGGAGGAAAAAAAAATCTATCTACCCTCTATGGATACCCACCTATGTACTAATTTTCAAGGTCTAAGTCCACTTGTAGACCCACTTTCTAGCTACTAGCCTTTTTCTAATTAGGCCTCCTCAATCCTAAAAACAACATAGTTAACAAAATTACATATTGGAGAGTCCATACCATAATGAAACCTTTATATTAAATTCAATCACATCAAATGGTTATTCTATATTTTTTTGGAAACTTTTGATAGTTAGAATAGTAGATATGGAAGCAACCCTAGTTTAGGGATTGCATGGCTCTATCTCAACTATAGATCAAAGAGAAATCAATTGTTATAATTTAAATGGATTTAAAATATCTATTAAATTATCTTCAGTCTATCATGTCCTTATGCAATTATCCCAATCATTAGATGTCCCTTACCAATCCACTATCATAGGTTTTCAAGTCAAAATACATTTGATTGTGCTAAGAAAATTATTAGTTATAGGTTTGTGTTCCTATAGGAGTGGATAATATACATTTAAATTAAATAATTTTTTAAAATAAGATTCAAACAAATTATAATAACTTACCCCAACATATCAAAAATCTTGAAAGTCAAAATAAAGATCATTTCCTTCCTTAGAACAAGCACATAGTTCAATCACATAAAACATGCTATAGGAGATAGGGATTTCTTATACAAATTCCTATGAATAACAAGGTTTATTTTTTTATTTATGGAGCATATAACCTCAAACAAAATCAAATACACCTTCAATAACATTTAAAACATTTGCTAATATCATTCATTTAATAATTTTTAAAAGATATAGTCAGCAACAAAGACAAAACACTTAAGAACAGGGGTCCACTTATTAAACAATGACCTTGATTTATTCTATTCCTTCATATTATTATTCTAAAAACACATGAATAAATTACCTCTCCTAAAAAATATTAAATTTTATGTGGAAATAACCAATGTAACCAACATTGAGGAGGCTTGTCAATAGTTAAAATACAAGTTTAAAAAGGTGGCAAAGAACCAAAGTTGGATTCACAAGAATAGGTCACTGTAGACCATTTTAAATGGTTAAATGGGTATATAATTACATTTAAAAAAATTTCATAAACTTTTCAAACTTTTCACTTACCCCTACAGGTCTTAAAACAAACCAAATTTGATTTTTGTAAAAATTAGTTTTGGTGGGAAAACCTTAAATTTTGAATTTGAAATACATACATGCAATTTGAAGCTACTAATTTAAAATATAAGCATGATTTGGGACTTTTAAAGACATAAAAATAATCAAAAATCCTAAATGAAAGCAGAAAAAAAAAATTAGATAAAAAAATCTCCCTAAAAGTGATTCTTCCACATCATACTCTTAGAGAAAGTAAAAATAAATCATGGACTATTATCTGTGAGTGATTTTATAGTAATCCCACACTTATTTATGTCATGTTAAGTCATCCAAATTTTATCTTCCACTAGGTTATTATTCCATTTGACCAGGTACTTGAAGTACTACTTGTCTCTAGTCTTCCTGATCACTTGTCCAATATGCACTCAATCTCTTCTATCATGGCCTTAGGCAACTATGTTACCCAATTTGGGCCTACTATAGATGAATCCTCTACTATTTTTCCTCATTAAATCCATTATTTTTAAGGGTAAAATTTTGAAACATTGAATATAGGTGAAATTCTTACCCCACTAAGTAACTCCAATTTGTATGCATTATTTGCAAACATTCTGAGAATCTTGCAAGGACCTATCTTTTTCATCTTCATCTTTTTGTATTCACCTCTTGGGTACCTTTCCTTCTTTATATTAGATAATAATCCTCTAACAAATAAATTCACTTCCATTCTACTCAAATCTACCTATTTCTTGTACCTGTCAACACTAGACTCTAAGTGATTCCTTACCTATTCAAGTACATCCTTGATTTACATTACAAATGTTCACCTTCATCACTTTTCTTTTCCATATGATTCATTTTTATAACTTAAAATACACCACTAGGATGCATGCCTTAGATTACCTAGAATGGACTCATACCAATGCTCTTATTGGTAGAATCATTATAAACAAACTCTACTTGAGGTAAGACAAGATCCCACTAATTGGGATGGTCTTTGGATAAAAACCTCAACAAGTTTCATAAAATTATATTCACCAGCTCAATTTTCCCATCTATTTAAGGATGGTAAGTTTAATTGAAACTCATTTTTGTGCCTATCTTCCTCCACAATGTCTTCTAAAAGTGATTAAGAAACTTGGTGTCTCTATCAGAAATAATGTTCATGGTCAATCCATAAAGTTCACTACCTCCTTCAAAAATAAATTCCCCACACATGTGGCATAATTAGTGTTTCTACTTGGTATGAAATTTTCCATTTTAGATAATATATTAATAACTACATAAATTAAATCAAAACCCCTTTGTGTCTTAGGTAATCCCATCACAAAGTCCATACTTATAGATTCCAAGGCCTATTTGAGATTGGTAGGGGATGGTAAAAACTTTTATTTTTTCTCTTAACTTTTTCCAATTGAAAAATATTGCACCTTTCCACATAACTCCTTACTTTTTCTTGAAATTTAGGCCAATAGTAGTGCCTAGTGAGCAATTATAATGTCTTGTCAAGCCCAAAGTGGCCTACCATGCTTCAACTATGATTCTCTTTAATAAAATTTCCTCTTATAGAGATTTTTGGCATACAAAACTACACTCCTTTGAATAACAATACATCTTGAAGAATAAAATCCAACCATGGCTCCTTGTTTATTATGTTTGGGTTCTTTCATCTTTGGTATGCTTCCTTGAATTATTCATCATCCTCATAAAAGTATTTAAGTGACTCAATCCTAACACTTTATAACTAAATATTAAGCACTAATAAGACTCTCCTATTCAATTCATCTGCAACCTTGTTGGTTTGCCACTATTTATGCTTGATGATGAAGGTGAATATTTTCATGTACTCCACCCATTTCACATATCCTTATGCAATTTTATTTCTCCCTTCATTTCTTGGGATACTTATTAGTTGGTCCTTTGGACAATCCCATGAATTATGGCCAAAAAACTTATTACACTTGAAGCACCTTTGTTCAAATCCACTTGATCCTCTACCCCTTGATGCATAACCACCTCTATTGAAAGGTCTCTTGCCTCTAAATCCACCTCTTGAACTAGTGGGCTAATCTTGTGAATTGATTGAATATCCTTGATGGTATCTTTGTGAGAAAATCCTTCCCATTTTCTATCCTCTTCCTTTGAAATTTCTTCCCCTTCCTCTATTCTGATGATTATGTTTCCTATTCAATTTGTCTTTAGCCTTGAGTGCAAATTCGTAACACTCCTTTAGTGTTCTTGGGCAAACAAGTCCTAGTTCATCTTGTAGATTATACCTTAGATCATTAAAATACCTTAAAATATTATATTTGTCTTCCTCAACATGTCCTAACCTAATGGTAATTTTATATAACTCCTTTATATATGCCTTCACAATCATTTCCTTTTCCTTCAAATTTTACAATTGTCTAAGTAAGTTTATCTCATATTCACCTAGAAAGAATTTGATTTTAGTCTTGGTAACCATTTTTTCCCAATAATGTATCTTTTTATTTACATTATTTCTTCTCTTATATCATTTGAAATCCCACAATAATTAAGCATTCCCCTTTAGTTTGGTTTTTGCAAACCTAACCTTCTTCTCACCAGGTACCTCCTCATACTCAAAATATTTTTTGAGTTCATTGACCCAATACATAATTTATTATTAATGAATAACACCTACATAGGTGGATAATTAAACCTTTATTTTGGATCTCTAACCCATGATTACCTTTAAAAGTCTCTCTAGACCCTGCTCTTTAGGTCCTTCAACCATTTCTTCTCCTTCTTCCTTATGAGATTATGGCTCATCTTCCCTATCATTCAAGTCCCCTATTAGGACTCCTCTTATTTATTTTTGTTCCATATAAATAAACCTATAATCCAATATTACTCTAAGGTCCCTTAGCTCTACAAACATAGAATCTTGATTCCCTTGATTCCTTACAACACCTCTTCTATTTCTCCTAGTTGGCATTTTGATCCTTGTTTAGGTAATTTATCAAAAAAGTACTATATAATCTCTTCTCCAAAGTATATTATCTCTCCCAATAATCCTTAGGTATAAAATATTTAATCTGATACCAAAATTATGTAGAGGTTCCTTGTTATAAATCTCAACTTTTATTTCTTTTCCAAACACCCTAGACTCTTGACCCTTTCTAATAATTTTTTTTCATGTTTTCTTGTTTGTATGAAAACATAAAAGTATTTATGATGAAAAAAAAGTATTTTTATATACCATATATGGATACCTAACTTTTTACCAATTTTCAAGGTCTAAGTCCACTTGTAAACCCACTTTCTAGCTACTAGCCTTTCTCAACTAGGCCTCCTTAAGCCTAAACATAACATAGTTCAAAAAAAGTCCATACTAGAGAGTATTTACCATAATTAAAACTTTATATTAAGACAAAAAACCTTAAATATGTTATTCCTACAAAATATTTGAAATTTTTGATGGTTGGAATAGGAGATATGGAAGAAACCCTAGTTTAGGGCTTTCATGGATTTATCTTAGCCCGAAAGCAAATAGAAATTAATTATGATCATTTAAATGGATTTTAAAGATATATAAAATGTATCTATAGTATATTTAGACCTTATTAAAATATTAAAATCATTATATGTCCCTTACCAATCCATTTTCATAGGTTTCCAAGTCAAAATACACTTGACTGTGCTAAGAAAATTATTGGTTATAGGTCTATGTTCCTGTAAGAGTGGACAAGATACATTATAATGAAAAAAAATAAAATAAGACTAAAAAATATTAAAATAACTTACCTAAACATATAAAAACTCTTAAAATATTATTCAAATATCATTTCCTTCCTTAGAACAATCACACAGTTCAATCACATAAAACATGCTACAAGAAATAGGGTTTTGTTATACAAATACCTATGAATAACAAGGATTTCTTTTAATGGAATTTATAACCTTAAAAAACATAAATTCACCTTTAATAAAATTTTAAACATTTTATAACATCATTAATTAAGTAATTCTTAAAAGATATAGTCTGTAACAAAGCCAAAATACTCAAGAATATGGGTTTGTATCACACTTCTTGAATACAGACCTTGTTTTCTTCTATTAATTCATAGTATTATTATAAAATAAACATTAATAAACTATATATATTATAAAATATTAAATTTTATATGGAAATAATTTGTGTAAACAACTTTAAGGAGCCTTGTTAATGGTCACAATACAAGTTTGAAAAGGTGGCAAAGAACCGAAGTTAGATTCCTAAGCATAGGTCACTTTAGACTCTAGTTAATGTTTTAAGGGGTGTCTATAGATATTTTAAAACATGTTGATAAAAATTTTAAAAATATTTACTTACCCTTGGAGGTTTTAAAATAAACCATAATTCATTTTTTTGAAAAACTAATTTTGGCAAGAAAACCTTAAATTTGAAATTTTAACTACCTACATGTAATCCTAGGATACTAATTTGAAATATAAGCATGATTGGGGAATTTTAAATATATAAAAGGAATAATAAATCATAAATCATTTTAAATATGAAAATTAAAAAAAAAAAAACTCCCTAAGAGTGATGTTTCTGCATCATAACAACATATGGACCACTCTAAAGACTATCGACTTTGGAATGTTTACCTGGTTTGACATAGGCTTCATCCCACTTAAACACAATATCACCTCACTAAATTTTATTAGATGAAGATCTATTATAAAACTATATTTTTACTTGTTTTTTGTTGGACCATATAGTATGTATAACATTTTCCCTTATTTATTCCAACTCTCTCAACTCATTCATTCTTACCTTCATTACATCATTCTCTATAAGCTCCAACTGATGTTCAAGTTCCAAAATTGGTATTACAAATGAAATGGGAAACTTTTCTTCTATAAAATAAAATAAGAGGTTATGAGAGTGACTAATAGCCTTATTTGGATTTATTATATCTACCCACAAGGCAGTCTTTAACTCGGTATGCCATTCTCTTTGACTATCTTCCATTGTTCTCTTAATGATCCTAATCAAATTATTATTGGTGGATTATACTATTTCATTACCCTAAGGATAATAAATGGATGAACATTTTAGATAAATAAAATGATCAAGGTCCCACTCATACACTTTTTTTCTACTAAAAACCAAAGCATTATCTAATATGATGGTTGAAGGGACCCCAAAATTAGTCACTAGGTTGTCATAGAACTCTAAAACTAAGTTCTCATTTGATTTATTGAGAGAAACTATCTCCACCAACCTAGTAAAGTAATCAATGGATATTAAAAAAACACTTTTATCTAGAAATTTATGGGGGATAAATCATGCCAATGAAGTCTAAGCCCCATTGCATGAAGGGCTTCTCAACTTGAATAAGTTTTAAAGGCATGACAACTAGTCTATGTTTGATGATAAACATTACACACTTGGAACATATTATAACCTAATAATGTGAGTCTTTGAAAAAATTAGGAAAAAAATAACCAACTCTTATGATATTTGATGTTTTATTCTTGTCTACAAAGTGGTCTCCTACAGGCTCATCATGGAACTGCTCTAACAATTTGTCTACTTTGTTATTTTCTAAACATCTTAGAAACATACCTCCAATGTCTTTCTTAAATATTACTACATAAATAAAGATATAAGGGAAATATTTCAACCTTAAATGTTTATTATTTTCCCCATATAATCTTATAGAATATGTTGACCAAATTTGACCCTACAGGTCAAATTAGGACCCCTAAAGGTAAAAACTTGTTTTTTAGGTATTTTAATGGTCTAATATTATGTCATAAGGTGTATTATAGGTAATTTTAAGTCATTTCTTGTCACATTATCCTTGGTCTTGGACATTTTAAATATTTGTCTTTTTGAGTCATTTTGGGTGTCAAAATCGAGTGTTAGATGAGTTGTATATCCTCCTTGGGAAATTTTAAGGTTTTAAAAGGTTATTTCATAACCCATGTGTCATAATAATTATTAAATAACTATATCCAATTGAAAAGTGGTAGGTTCTTTAGAAGAAAGAGCAATTTTTTTGGAAAAAGGAAGAGTTTGGCACTTGTATGACCCATAAGGGAGTTTGAAACGTGGGATAAGGTTTTGAGATGACTTATTAGATTCCTTAGACCCATATCCATGCTTTAAATACTTTTTAAGTGTCAAAATTGATATAAAACTATTTTTCTCCTTCTTCACCCTTTCATGTGCACAAAACTAGTCAACAAGTTTATACTTGGTATGGCTAGCAAGGGAGGTTCCAAAAAAAAAATCTTGGGGGTGTCTTATAAACTTAGTCACATTAAATTTTATTTTTTATTGTATAATAATGTTGACTTTTGATTTATGAACCATTCCTAAGAATTTAACCTATCCAATTTGCTTGCTAATCTATGTAGCCTATCAGTTTTGCTTTTTTTTGGATGATTTCATATAATCCAATTGATTATATTGATTCTATATTGTTTTATTCCTCCAATATTATTATCCCCATGCTTTATTTCATGTTTCAAAGTGTTTTCATGAGAAAATTATCTTAGGTTTGCAGACTAGTCTTATTTGAAGATCACAAATAGGTTTCCACCATTTTCAAATTTTCATGGTTTTATAATGGTTTATAAAGGTAATGATAGGTTGGTTTAAATTTTTTCAATGTTATCTTGGTCACCTTCACTTTTCAATATCTTTTCCCAAATCAGTCTTCATGGAATTACAATCATATGCAACATATATAGTCAGGCAACCATGGATGTACGTCTTTAGGTATATATTAGAATTATATCATGATAGAATGGAGGGTTTGAGACTTGTTTAAGTACCTTTATAGTGATAAAAAATCATTTTAATAATTGATAAATATATTATGTTTGTTCATGAAACCATTCACTATGTATATTGCTCCAATTCTACCCACTACTTATCTGCAGCTCTATTAGCACCTACATGAGTGAAAAACACTAAGATAGAGTATTCAAACTTGTTTCAAGTCTTCGTGATCAAGTAATTATGTTTTTAAAGTTTTAAATTATCTAAGAATTAATACAAGATCTGCCCCCATATCTACTACCCATCCTCATCTTCATAGCCTGTATATTAGCATAACCACCTACACATGGCTTAACAAAGAGCTAAAGAGCCATATAAAAAGGTTAAAGCATGAGATTAAATCCTAATTAATGCCTTAGTATGTTTAAAATATCATGGTAGAATCATTTTAAGTGTTATATTTCTAGGTAAATTTTAAGATCACCTTTTAGTAGGAAATGACTGTATTTAGGGACTTTCCCCCTAAAACAGGAAAATAGAGAACCTCACCATTTTTTTAATGACATACAACTAGGTTTCCATTTAATTTTTTTCATATTTATGTATAAAAATTTAATCATACATATATAAAAATATTTATGAAAATTTTGAAAGGAAGATAACTTATGGAGGATGGTTTTTGAAAGGCCCCAAGTTGCATTTTTATGCATTGAATCTACGCAGTGAAATCTACAGGTTTTGAGCTCCAAGAAGACCTATTCACCCAAGTTTGAAATATTAGACCATTAATTCATTATTTCATGGTTATAGATGGTTAAAAATAACATTTATGGTCAACAAGTTATTCAAAAAAGTTTATATATAGGGTTTTGTCCTCAAAATACACCTATAGGTGCCTTACCTATAGACCATTCATCTACAGCTGACTATCAGCTTCCACATCATCCATAACAAAGAATTAGGAATTAAGGTACAAAATTTGTTCATATAAAGTGACTGTTAAATGGCTCAAAGTACTCCAAAATAACATTTGGCATAACTTTCAAAGGATGATGTCAACCTACAAGCCTTTTACTTCAAAAAAGTCAATGATTGTTGACTGTTACAGGTAGT
Source organism: Torreya grandis (assembly GCA_037957365.1). Taxonomy (NCBI): domain Eukaryota; kingdom Viridiplantae; phylum Streptophyta; class Pinopsida; order Cupressales; family Taxaceae; genus Torreya; species Torreya grandis. Next base: position 442,154 of record JARHVA010006984.1, read on the forward strand.
ATGCAAGAAATAATACCTTTAATGTTGATAGTGAATAAGGATTAATAAAATTAATTAAAACAAGTATCAAATAATACTAAGGGACTATAGGGAAGTTTTTAGACACTTTCTTCAAGTTAGATCAAGCAAATTAACCTACAAGTGTGGTATCTTAAAGCAATTACACTCAATCTTGACCAATCAAAGAGTATAAAGAGGAATATAGAGGATTTGGGTGATGAATTCACTTGGTAAACCTTGATTATGGTTTTTTAACAATTTATACACCCTCATATAACACAAAACAAGTATAAAAAATGTTCTAATGATGCATCACAAAGTCCATATGAGAACCCTACATACTGAATCTGCCTTCTAACAGTCTGTCTTGGGTCTTTGAGGAGTTAAAGGGTAAAATGATGTTACCAAGGTTGAAAAATTATGTAATAATTAATAATATCTTGGATAATCCTCTCAAACAAGTAATGTATTTGAGGGAATAGGGTAAGTACCCTTTATTTTATCTCAAATAGAGGGTACTTCCCTTGATTACAAACTATCAGTTTTGAAGAAGGAAGGTGAAAGGGTGAAATAAGAGATAAAATGAACCTATAGAGAGGTGTAATAATTTATATTAAACCTATATAAAAAATGGAAAACAAGCATAAAAGGATGAAACTCAACAAGGTGGCCTAGACCACAAGGATTACAATCAGGCATGTCAAGTACCATGAAGCCTAGAAGCCAAATGGAAGGTCAACTTCACTTCCAACCTTGAAAGATAATTAAAATGTATTATAGATTTTTTATGAGTTCATTTAAAATGTGTTCAATATTTCACCTTGCATAGGAACCACATGGAGGGCCACTTTTGGCTTAGAAACAACTCAAACCTATAGGAAATGGAGAAGAGAGTTTGAATAGACAAATTTGGTATCCCATATCTACCATGACACCTTAGATGGACACTCAAATAAATATAATAGGTTAGATGTGGTATTGAAAATCACTTTTTAGGCATTAAGTTGAGAATTGAACATCAGACCTTCATGAAACATCACCAAAGGTCAAAACTACCTAAAACCCTTTGAAATGACCCGATTGAGGAAATGGAGATGGTGAGATATCCAAATGGGATAGAGTGACCATGAAATTTATTTAACCTTTAATAATAATCTTTTAGGATCCTCCTCATCATTTTGGACTATATGAAACTTTATAGATGGAGTACAAAATAGAGTATTTTTCATAGTTTTATGCATTATACAAGTTTTAGGTGGTTTTAAGAGATTAAATAAACTTTGGAAGGAATGTTGAGACTTAATATAACTAAAAATTTCCATTTAATTCCTTTTAAAAACTCCTAATTATTTGATTAAGAACTCTCATCTTAGCCAGTCAGAATTGGTAAAGTGAACATGATGGTGAGAAGTATGAAAACTTTAAGTGGAAGCATTTTTAAAGTGTGTCTAATGACTCTAAGGACATGTAAGGTATTTTAAAGTGTCATTCACCCCATTTTATATATTTTAATGGTAAATTTAATCCAATTTTGAAGCCAAGTGTGAAGGGTGACTAAAAAGGGAGTTTCTTTGACTACAAGGAGTGATGGCTCACTTCTAGAAGATTTTAAGTGATTAGGAATGCAACCAATGCATGTTAAAGCATGTAAACAACCCTTAAATCCTATTATAATCATGATACCTATCCATATTCTATTTTAGGACGTTCAAATAGGGGTGAATGATGAAGGTAGTTTCCTTGTGTAAAATGAGAACTCCTATGCCACATTTCAAGAGTTTCATGACTTGAGGTGACACTTATGATTCCTAAATTTGGATGATCAATTTCAGATTCCCTCCTCACACACATGTAACTCATTTTATAATATTTAAAAGTGTATTTGTGACATTTGGACTTCTCTCTTCTCATCTCTCTCTAATGTTCTATAAGAACTAGCCATTTTGTAAAACATGTTCCACCTGAGTATGGTGAAACTCTACTCATTTTCATACCCTAGATCAATAAATACTATTGGCTTTTAAATATTTCATGACTATTAATAGTGTTCTCACTTGAATTATTGATCTTAATTATGTGATGATTATTATTTCCTTAGCATTGTTGTCTCATTCTCCCACTTATTTAAAGCTTGAAATATTTTTCTTGTAGGTCATATGAAGTGTTTCAATATGTGTCAAGGTTGAGTGAGTTATTCTAATAAAATAGTTCCATTATAGGCCTCTTGTCTATTCTTTCTTTCCTAAGCATTCATCACAACCTCATAATGAAATATTGATGTGAGAAGGTTTAGATTGGAGAAGTGTATTTTTAGTTAGTCTCTTTGTCTCATGTGTGACATGCAACTGGTTGGTAGTCATCAAGAAAATTGGTGTATCACCTATTTTAGGATAGTTTATTTTTAGTTTTCTCTCCATTTTTCCTTGTAAACATAGGTGTAGTAGTGATCCAAAAGTGATACATTAAGGGATCTAGCCTTATCTAGATATTCACCTCATCCTTAGGATACCCATAGCCTAGAGGTGTTTAAATTGTTTCAGTTAGATGAGGAGAGATGAGACATCTTATCAAAGGGTTTAAATCTAAGTGAAAACATTTTTTGGCATGCCTGATGAGATGCATAATCTAATAATTTGAAGGATTTTTGATTCTATCTTTCAACATATTAAACTTTGGAGGCATCTATCCAAGTATCAATGGTGAATCCAAAATTACACAGCTAATCAAGTAGCCCACATTTTCCTTTTAAATATTTTTTGTAATGTTTCTTTGTGTTATTTCTTCCTAATGATGGTTCATGGCTAATTTTGGTATTGAGTATTGTTTTACACAAGTTGGTGAGGTATATCAAGTTTATGTCATTCCCCATAAACCTTTGTATGATTCTTATCAACCTTATCATAATCTTTACCAACTCTAATATGACCCTTATCAAACTTTTCATGAGTTTTATTATTCCTATAACCAGCCTTCCCAATATCGTGCTCCTCCTAGTCAACCTAGTCACTTCTGAAATCAATCCATTTCCACTTTCAAGAAAACACTCTTGGGATATGAGAGGTACATGATAGATCTTGACACATTAAGGGCATATGGTCAAGATATTCTTATTAATCTCATTAATAATGTGAAATATTTATTATATCTAGTTAAACGAGAGTGGGCACCTGTTAAGAGAGAAAACTAGCAAAGGATCACAAATGAGATTCTATACATGGGTGGCTTGGTTTCATCTATAGAAATTAGAATAAGAATTGTTGAATATTAGACTCACCAAGTTTATCAAACCTCATATACACCTTCCTAGTATTTATATCATTCTTACTTGACCCCTACTTATGAACCCAATCAATCTTGTCAAAGTCATCTATTTTCTAATCAACTTGAAGAGAGAGTTGGAAAGACCAACCTTATTTTTAAAGTAGATCTTGATAGGTAGATTGAGTTAGATAATAATTATATGTAATAGTATATATCATTATCAAAATAAGTGTAATATAATCCCTAATTTCCTTCTCCTAGTACATCCCCACCTCATGAAGAGACCTCTAGATATGAGATTCCAAGTTGGAGACAAGGTGGAGAATCTAAGTCTAAGGAGATCCCAAGTTTTATGAACACTTAATACACTCCTCAAATTAAATTCCTACCTCAAGAAGAGACTCATAATCCTAAAATCCTAACATGTAATAAGGTATTGGAATCATGGGGAAAGAAATAAGATAAAAGCCTTGATAAAGAGTGTGAAGTTGAGAAAAAGTTTGATCCTATGCAAGTCCCTCCCACACTTCCTAAAGAGACCTATTGTTTTCCATGTCAGCCCTATTTTACTACTTATCCTCATGATGATACCTATAAACTTCAAAAGATACTTTTCCAAGAGAACCTAGCTAAGAAAATTGAAGAGTTAGAGTTAAGAATGGAATTGCTAAGTGAAGGTGTGGTGGAAGGTTTAGAGCCAAAAGAAGACAATATGGTTAAACACACCCCATATAATCTTACTCAATAGATTACTCAAGATAAATCATATTTTAATGAAGATATTTTAAAATATAAATAATAAAACCAAGATTTTTTAGCCTAATTTTTGCCTCCCCTTCTTCAAGAGATTTCTAAAGGATCCCTTACAATTCATTTTCAGTTTGATTTTGAGTTATATGTTCCACCTCCATCAACTAGTTCATCTTATCCTCACCCTATCACCATTTTAATTGATGGGCATATTATGTGGGAACCTACAGAGGAGAATTTGTTTGATAAAAATTAAAAACTCTTGCTTGAAGAAAATATAGCTCCTTGGGAGCCTCATTGGACTAGGTCACCTAATTACAAAATGCCTAACATTAGCATCACCAAGAAGGAGAAAGAGATTGAGTATCTTTCACTCCTTGAGAATAAAATTCAAGTAATGACAATTGAGATATAACTTGATATCCCTTAAGAGGTCCTAAATTCTAAAGAAGAGGTTAGTACTTGTGTTGAGTCTTCTTTTTGTGTTGATAATGAAGAATGCCTTCCTTGTGTCAAAGAAGAAATCTTGGATGAAGTCCTTTTGGATTATAAAGAAGAGGATTAAATTTATTCTCTTGTTGTTCCACTTCATGATGCTAATCAAATAGAATATGAGGAATTATAGTAATATTTTTTAAGAATTTGTATTGAGTTTGAGTCTCTCAAGGGGTTTATAACTTCCTTAGAGCTAATTAAATATGATGGTAAGCAAGAAGACATTTTAAAAAATGTCATAGATGAGATAAATAAAATTTAACCACAATATTTTTAGGTTGAAACAAGATCTTATTGGCCTTAATCTTCCAAGGAACAAGACATTACTCCTACTGAAAGCATGCCTACAAAGAAGATGCAAGTTGATGATGAAATGAAGAATGGGAAACAATATGAGGTATGTGTACAAGGCCAAGAGGAATAAATTTACATTATAGACTATTTAAATATGGTCTACTTGAGATCATAGCAAGTGAAGTGCCTAGAAATAGGTCTAATCTATCAAGTATCCAATCTAAAGAGCAACATGCTTGGCATTATGATTCATCTCATGAAGAAGGAGATGCAAGGAACTTTCATTTTGATCCTGGAAAGGGAGGTATGTTTAATTGTTAAGTTATACATAGTGGTTTGTTTTTATGATTTTCCTAAGTGATTTGAGCACATGCATGTGTGTCTTATTATTTTGTTTACTTTGTTTTATGTGTGTCCTTTATTTTATGCGATTGATATAGTTAATTTGTCTTGTCTTAATCAAGGATTTTTATCAATTATCAAAGTAATCTTATTGTTTATTATATTTTATATGACTCCCTAATCCTAATGGATTGATAAGGCTATTGATCTTCTATATAGCAAGCATACTACCCCTATGAGTGACAAATTTTTTGACCAAATTTGACCTTATAGGTCAAATTGGGACCCCTATATGTAAAAAATTGTTTTTTAGATGTTTAGGGGTATAATTTTATGTCATAAGGTGTATTATATGTCATTTCATGTCACATTAGCCTTGGTCTTGGTCATTCTAAATATTTGACTTTTTGAGTCATTTTGGTTGTCAAATTAGATCACTAAATGAGTTTTACATCCTCTTTATGAAATTTGAAGTTTTAAAAAGGTTATGTAACACCCCATATGTCATAATAAGTCTTAATTAACTATCTCTAATTGAAAATTGGTAGGTTATTCAGAAGAAAGACTAGTTTTCTTTGAAAAAGGAAGAGTTTGGCACTTGTATGACCCATAAGGGAGTATGACACATGGGAGAATGTTGTGAGATGAGTATTAAACTTCCATAGACCAATTTACATGTTTGAAGTACTTTTTAAGTGTCAAAACTAAGCTAAAACCATTATGATCCTTCTTCACCCTTCTATGCACGCAAAACCAATGAGTAGATTTGTACTTGGTATGGCTAGCAGGGGAGGTTTCACATACATTTATCTTATGGGTCTATTATACACTTATTTATATTATATTTTATATATTTTTTATGATAATGGTGACATGTGATTTATGAACCATTCCTAAAAAGTTGACCTATCCAATTTTCTTACTAGTCTATACACCCTATAGGTTTTGATTTTGTTTGTATGATTCTATAAAATACAATTATTGGTATTGATTATATATGATTTAATCTCCCATATAATTCTCCCCATGCTTGGTTTTATGTTTCAATTCATTTTTATGGGAAAATCATCTCAGGTTTACAAACTAGTCTTATTTGAAGATGACAAATAAGTTTCCACCATTTTTAGATTTTCATGCTTTGATAATGGTTTATGAAGGTGAATATATATATTTTTACTTGTTTTAAATGTTCTATTCATCACATTAATTTTTAAATATATTTTCCCAAAGAAATCTTCATGGAATTACAGTCATATGTAACATATACAATTAGGCAGCCATGGATATACATCTATAGGCATCTCTTGGAAGGATATCATGTTGTAATGGAGGTTTTGAGACTTGTTTCATTACCTTGATAGTGATAAATATTAATTTGAATAATTTATAAGGAGCTCATGTTTGTTCATGAAACCATTCACTATGCATATTAGTCCAATTCTACCCACTACTTGTTTGTAGCTCTATTAGCACCTACATGAGAGAAAAATATTAAGATGGGGTTTTAGACATTGTTTCATGTCTTTAATGATCAAGGAATTATTTTTTGAATTTTTTATAGGATCTAATAATAAATTTAAGGTTTTTCCCCATGTCTACTACCCATCCTTATCTTCACAACCTATACATTAGCATAACTACCTACAAGTGGCTTAACAAAGAACTAAAGAGCCATATAGAAAGGTTGAAGCATGAGATGAAATCATCCTTAAGGAATTATTATGTTGAAAATATCATGGTAGACCCATTTTAAGTTATATTTTTAAAGGCAAAATTCAATATCACCTTCTAGCAAAAAATGACTATATTTAGGGACTTTTCACCTAAAATAGGAAAACAAAGAACCTTACCATTTTGTGGATGACATACAACAAGGTTTACAATTTTTTTTTTCATATTTAGGAATAAAACTCAAATCCTCCATATAGAACAAGAGTTATGAAAAATTTGGAGGGCATATTACTTGAGGAGGATGGGTATTGAAAGGCACTAAGTTGCATTTTTATACATTGAATCCAGGCAACAAAATCTATAGGCTTTGAGCTCCAAGAAGACATCTTCACCCATGTTAGAAATATTAGAACATGAATTCATGTTTGAATGGTTATATATGGTTAAAAATAAAATTTATGTTCTAGAGGTTATTCAAATAAGTTTATAAACATGGTTTTGTCCCAGGTGCCTTACCTACAAACCATTCATCTACAACTGATTGTTAGCTTCCACATCATCCATAACAAAGACATAGGCATGAATTTACCAAAATTTTTAATATAAAGTGAATATCAAAGTTATTAGAGGACTACCAAAGAACATGTGGAATAATTTTCAAAGGATAATGTCCATCTACAAGCCTTTTATTTCAAGAAGGTCAACTACTATTGACTATTACATGTAGTAAGCAAGAAATAGTGCCTTCAGTGTTGATAGTGCATAAGGATGAGTAAAATGAATTAAAACAAGTAAAAAATTATACTAAGGGACTCTATGGAATTTTTTATAAACTATCCTCAATTCAAATCATGTAAAGTAACCTACAGGTGTGGTATCTTAAAGCAAAATACAATTATAATTACACTCAATCTTTACCAGTCAAGGAGTATAAAGAGGCATGTAGAGGATTGGGGTGATGAATTATATTAGAACACCTTGGTTAAAGTTTATATATAATTTTTGAAACCTCATATAATATAAAACAAGTAGAAAAAATGTTTTAATGATGCATCACATAGTCCATGTGAGAACACTACATACTTAGTCTACCTTCTAAGAGTCTATCTTTGGTCTTTGAGGAGTTAAAGGGCCAAATGATGTTAATAGAGGTTAAAAAATAGTGTAGTACATAATTATAGCTTGAATAATCATCTCAAACAAGTAACTTGTCTAAGGGAATAGGGAAAGTACCCTCTATTTTGTCTTAGATAAAGGGTACTTCCCTTGAGTGTAAACTATCAGTTTTGAAGAAGGAAAGTAAAAGGGTGGGCCAGGAGATAAAGTGACCTTGAATAGAGGTCTAGGAAGTTAGATGAAACTATATAAAACATGGAAACCAAGTAAAAAATAATTAAATTCAATAAGGTGTTCTAGACCATAAGGGTTATAGTTAGGCTTGTCAAGCATGGTGAGGCCTAGAAGCCAAATGGAAGGTCAAATTCACTTCCAACCTTGTCAAAGCATACCAATTTATTATATAATGTTTATTATGTCATTTAAAATGTGTTAAATCTTTCACCTTATAGAGGAACCACATGGAAATCCACTTTTGGCTTAGAAACAACTCAAGCCTATAGGAAGTGTGGAAGAGAGTTTCGAGTAGACAAATTTAGAAACTCATATCTACCTTGACACCTTGCATGGAGACTCAAGGACCTAGGATAGGTTATATAGGGTTTTTAAACATCAATTTTGTGGTATTAAGTTGGAAATTTAATGTTAGACCTTTATGAAACATCACTAAAGGTCAAAACTACCTAAAACCCTTGAAAACCCTTGGAAAGGACTTGATTAAGTAAATGAATATGGTAAGATAGTTAAATGTGCCATAATTACCATTAAAGCAATTTAAAATTTTAAAAGACACTCTTAGTCTCCTCCCCATTCTTTTGGATTATACAGATGGAGTATAAAATAGGGTATTTTTGATAGTTTTATACAATATGTAGGTTCTATGAGGTTTCAAGAGATGAAATAAACTTTTGAAGTAATCTTGAGAGTTAAGATAAATCCCCATGTCCATTAAATTTTTTGGAAAAACTTATAATTGTTTCAACACAAGATCTCATCTCAACCAACCAGAAGTGGCATAGTGAACATGATAGTGAGAAGTGTGAAAACTTTAAGTAGAATCATTTTTAAAGTTTGCTTAATAACTATAAGGAAATTAAGGGTTTTTAAAGGTGTAATTCACCCCATTTTTTTGAGTTTCATGGTAAAATAAATCCAATTTTGAGGCCAAGTGTGAGGGGTGACTAAAAAGGCTGTTTATTTGACTATAGGTAGTGATGGCTAACTTTCAAAAGATTATAGGTGATTAAGAATGCAATAAATGCATGGAGAAGCATGTTTGAAACTATTCCATCTTATTATAATCATGATACCTATCCTTAGTTTTTAGATGTTCAAATAAGGGTGAATGATGAAGCTCATTTTTTTGTGCAAAGTGAGAACTCCTACACCACATTTTAGGAGTTCCATGATTTCGGGTGTCACTTGTGATTCTTTGCATTACATGATAAGTTTTGAATTCCTTCCTCATGCACATGTAACTCATTTTCTCAGCTTTACAAGTTTCCTTGTTACCTTTATACTTCTCTATTCTCATCTATCTCTCAAGTTCTATAAGAACTAGCCATTTTGGCCTTTGTAAAACATGTTCCACCTAAGTATGGTGAATCCCTACTCATTTTAATACCATGGATCAATAAAGAATACTAATTTTTACCTCTTCCATGACTATTCATAGTGTTTTCACTTGAATAATTGATCTTGCTTATGTGATGACTGTTGTTTCCTTAGCATTGTTGTCTCATTCTCCCACCTATTTATATCTTGAAAGCTTATTCTTGAAGGTCATGTGAAGTGTTTTATGATGTGTGTAGGCTGAGTGATATAGTATATTAATATAGTTTCAATATAGTCCTCTTTTTTATATGTCATATCCCAAACATTCATCACATCCTCATAATGAAATATTGATGTGAGAAGATTCAAATTGGAGAAGTGTGTGTTTAGTTAGTCACTTGGTCTCATGTGTGATATGTATCTGATTGGTAGTCACTAATAAAATTAGTGTATCACCTCCTTTATTATAGTTTACTTTTATTTTTCTCTCCTTTTTCCCTTGAAAACATAGGTGTAGTAGTGATCCAAAAGAGGTACATCAAGGGAGCTAGCCCTATCTAGAGATTCACCTCATCTTTAGGCTGCCCATATCCTAAAGGTTTTTCAATTGTGCCACTATGATGAGGAGAGATAAGACATATTCTCAAAGAGTGTAAATACAAGTGACAAAAAGATACACTCCCATTTGGAGGAATCTTAATATCTCTTGTGTCTAACTAGAAAGAGAGATAGTTGCAACTACATGTTGACTGTCTGGGACGATCAAAATTAGTTATTTTTACTCTTTAACATCTATTTCAAGTTAATAAAACAATATCATACCTATGAAAAACTTTTTAACCTTTACATTTGTATCATATTCCATGTATTTGGTCACCCAACCAACCCTCTTTTCACTTAGGTCTCTATTAAGGATAAAATCATTTACACTAGTATGAACCACCATCACAAAGATCTTATCATTGGAGATCATATGTGTGAACTTTTTTAGACCCCTTAAGATAGTAAGGGAATGATTTTAAAAAAAATTATATTTATCATCATATCCTTCCAATGATTGAACAAAAAAATCAATAGGTTGATCTAATCCTTCACTATTTTATTTCATGAGCATGGCAAAAATTGTGTCTCATGTGGAGAATGCATACATGAAGAATTATTTAGTAAAATGAGGGTTCATTAGGTTAGGATCCTGAATAATGGCCTCAAAAATTATCTTACCTTATTTTCTCCATGATAACTCTTGATGTTTCTTGAGCATGTGAGTTAGTGGTCTCACCAATTCTGCAAATCCAAGTATGAACCTCCTAATAAAATTATTTTACCCAAAAAAACTTTTAATCCCTTCTTCTATTTGGGAAAATAAAAATCAAGGATTTACTCTATTCTTTTAATATCAATATAAATTCTAGCCTTGGATACAAAGTGTCCTAGAATCCATCCCTCAAGCACTCCAAAGATAAACTTTTGGTGTTCAAAGAGACCCCAAACTGTCTACACCTATCAAACACTAATATCAAATGTGTCAAATGACCCTTAGGATATTTAGGAAAAACATTGATATCATCAATATAAATGAGTACCATTTCACTTATAATCCCTTGTAAATCCACATCCATTGCCCTTTAGAAATTAGCCCTGATATTAGAGAGTCCAAAAGGCATTTTCTTATATGCATAGGTACCCCACTTAGTTGTGAAGACAATTTTGTATTGGTATCGATCCTTCACTAATATATGATTATACCCTAAATATACATCAAGTAGGGAAGACATTTGTGAACCTAAAACTCTTTATAAAATTTTATATATGGATGGAAGAGGGTAGTGATCTCTAAATGACCTCTTTATAAGATATCTAAAATCTACACACAACTTTATCTCCCAATTATTTTTCCTCACAAGTACAAGTTTTCCACCCATGTATAACATTTTATGGGAAATATTATCTTAGATTCAATAATCTTTGTTAGTTCTTTCCTCATAAGGATCTCAACCTTGGGGTTGATTGGTCTTTGTTTTTGGCTTAAAGGTCTGGCATTTTCTTCTAGCTCTATGGTACGTTGTGCCAAATTAGGATTGAAAACCTTCAATTCATGATATTCCCATGTAAAAACATCCTTAAACTCTTTTCACTTTGATATAAAGGCTTATCTCTCCTCCTCAGTATTCACTTTTCCTAACTTGGGTAGTTTATCTTCAAATATGGTAATTTGTTCAAAATGTTTCTTTTTAGTAGAGATGCTTATTTTACATCTTATCAGATGATCATATTAATTAAATATGATATCCAAAGTTACCAAGACTTAGGTAACTTATTTGACTTCAATTGGACAATTTGGTCCTCATATTGATGTTACAACTTATCCTGGTTCCTTAAACAAAATTCAACCTCATGTTTTAGGAAATAGGTAATTTATTTATCACTATTAAATACTTTACATCTTACCTCATTATTAAGGATTGAGGTCCTAAATACCACTTTAATTTGGGACTTCTCTTTAGTGTTTTTGAGCCCATAAAATATATCATACTATGCCCTAATAGTAGCTGACTAGCTTGCATGCTTATTGGCTTCTCTGAGAATGGAGAAAAAGTGAAAATCTTAGAAGTTCTCGATAAGATCCAAAACCCTGTATTTTTAGGATTTAAAAAGTGGATTCCTGGATTCACTTAGACATCTTACCTATTTCACTACTAGTTCACCATCTCCTTTCACTTACAATATCTTAATCCCTCTCTTCCTTAAACACTATAGACCATGAATGAGGGCCTCAGATTCTATAGTATTAGAGGTAAAAATATATTGAAATATTAAAATATAATAATACATTTTATTGAGAGGAGTCAAAATCATGACACCTTCCCCACTCCCATTTTTTGATCTAGACCCATCAAAGAACAAATTCCAAGCTCCCTCATGATCTTATGTTGTGATAGTGAGACTAGGCATTATGGCACCTTCTTCATAAATGAAAAAACCACCCAAACCTAATTATTAAATATTTTTATAAGGATATTAACCATGATTATTATTTTCCCACTCATCAATGATTAAATCGGATACACCTTTGAGAGGTTCAAAAGGTTCTCAGTCATTAAAGTGTTCATCTTCCTCTTAAATAGTGCAATTGACATTTAATAAGTTGGGAATATAAGGTTCTAAATGGAACCTGGATATAGGTTCTAAGCTTTTGGTAACCTTTATCGCATACCTATTTCTAAAAACCATGTATGACTAATCAAAATAAATATACCCCCTATTTTGGTAGTGAAACCCTAGACAAGCATAAAATAAAGTAGGAGAGAAGATCAACTACTACCAAATATTGGGAGCTAGCAAAATTAGGACAAGTAGCTAAAATGAGCTCAAGGTCCCTAATAACACCTATGGTCTTAGTAGGAGACCCATAAAACTATAAAACTCCCATCTCATGAGGCTCATATTAAAGTTCCAACTTATCAACTATTGATTTAGGCATGATAGAGGTATTAACACCACTATTAGTAATGCAATTATGTAAAAGGAAATCACTTATGATGACTAAATCATAGAAAGGGGGGGGATTAACTACATTTGGTACTTGAGGCTCAAGAGGTTTAATATAATTTATAAGAACAACACCTAATTTTTCTACTTAATTTTCTAAAACATGAAGCTTAGAAAGCTCTTATTATAGGAGATTATTTTATCCTAGAATAAGTAATGTGTCGCACATATAAATTGATATAGGGGCCTTCTTCATCTAATAAAAAATTAAAAGAGGATGAGTGGATGTCTTGGGATATAATTTTGAAGTAAAAGTGTTACTTTAAGGTTGTATAAATTATGGTATGAAAAGAATTTTTTGATTCTTCCCCTTACCATCTTGTACATGCTAATTTGATTGTGACTTTTAAGGTGCATCTTGAGTGGTAGTATTTTTATGTGGTTGAGAAGGTAGAGTGGCTACCTTTTCAAAACCCAATCCATCACCAAATAATCTTATTTTGTATCTTGTATGAGCTACAACTGAGTTGTCCACATTAGTCATATTCTAACCCTGATTAGCTACCACTTGATCAAAAGTTTTTTTACCTACTTGGAAATTAGAAAAGGTAGTTTAGTAAGGTGTTTTACTTTCACATACTACTTACTATGTTTTTACCTTATCTTTAGTGAAAGAAGAATTTTCTCCATGTGATAGAGAAGCTTCTTTATGTTGTGAAGGTAGTTGATTATCATGTGGTGGGAGAGCTAGACCTTGAATGAAATATTGTTGACTCACCTCACCAATTGGAGTCATTTTAATATTGTTTGATTGATCTTATTGATTATACCATTGACACTTTTGAGAATAATCATTCTAAGTTGTAACCAAAGATCTAAACTACTAGTAGAATTAGGATTATAATCTATTTATGATCTTTATTGTGTACTCTACCCTTGATCCTATTGATTGGGTTGATAAAAAAGCTTGTTATACTGATAATATTGGTTAGGGGATTGGTAAATCCTATAAGGTGTAAATTTTTGCCTTTCCAAATCCACTATATTTTTATTTTAAGCCTTAATTTCACTCTATATCTTACCTAATTTATCCACCTGATTACCATATATATGATCAATATTAGGCATAATAGGGTGAGTCTTTGGAAATAATGTCATGGGTTGTTTAGGATAAAGTTTGCCTAATTGGATTAGGTAATTCTCAACCCTTATGGATAATTCATAAGATTTTGGAAAGGTAATTTGTTGCATTAATTGTATCATAACTACCACATACAAATTATATATTTTAAGTATTACAAGAATGCATAATTATGGGTGGGTTTGAAAACTTCAAGGATCCTATCATAGGTTTTATGAAACCTAAATTTGAATTCTAACATGAACTCCTAGGGGTTTCTCTTGATTATAGTAAGTTGTTACACAAAATAAATATGGTCAGTCTTGCATTCAAAATGATTACACAAGAGTTCTCCAAAATCATTCCAAGTGTTAATGGATGAAGGTGTTAAACCTCTATACCATTAGAGTGATTTAACAGTAAAGGAAGTTTCCAACAATCTCATAGCCACATTCTCTTAAGTTACATTACACACTTAGAATAGATTGGCTATGTCTATAATATGCTCAATAGGATTAATTAGGTTTTATCCTATGAAATAAGGAAGGATAATTAAGGCAAAAATAGGAATGACATCAAACTAATTGAGGTTTAATGGGATGCCATTATTAAAATGTATAAAATTTTGTCTCCTAAGAATAGCCATTTAAAGTGTGGGATTTAAAATAGTATTTATTTGGAAAATCATTATTTGGATAAAATTAGATTTTTGGGAAAAATTAGGAGAATTAATAGGTTTAGGATTGTGATTAGACTAATAATATTTATTTTTCTTAACTATACCCAAAGACAACTCAATAAATTAAGTCTCTTTACCTTTTGAGGAAGATATTGTAACCACTCTTGGCATGAAATATTTGGAAATATACCTCTAACACCTTTGAATCTTGATAATGTAATAAAATATGAAGATGTATGCTCCAAATCCTTTGAATGAATTATCTTATCAGGCATGGCATAAGTATTAGCAACTGAAGTCACAACCTATAAAGTAGATTGATCAGTACTCCTTCAAACTTGGACTATCATTGGATTGGTATATAGGTTGTGGGTTACCTATAACTAAAATAAACCTCTAAATTATGAGGCTATTTCTTTTGATGTCTCAAATTTGAATCTTTTTCCTAAACCAATTTTGCTTTAAGGGTGAAAAGAGTTGTAAATATAACTTAAAGGAAAAACTTATACTAGTGATGGTGATGTACCAATTCTTGAATGATCCTATCTTAGCCTTGTCCTTAAACACATTTTGAATCAAAAGGGAATAGATTATAAAATATAATTTATTAATAAAATCCTAAACATGAGTATTTTAGATGAAGATTACATAAAATGTCTACAACTTGAAGGTAAAGGAATGGAGGTCTATGAAAGACACTACAAACTAACTCACTCTTCAACACAACTTCTATTTCTTAACACTTCATGTGACCCATAGAGGATGAAAACATAGAATGAATTTAAGGATAAGACCTAAAAAATAATTTTGAATATCATACTTATCTACAAGTCAAAAATCAAGATACACAATAACAATAATGAAAAAGTCTGCAACAATCTTTTCTCATTAACTCAAGGTGCAAGTTACAATTTTAGAAGAGTTTTTGTATACTAGGCTAAGGGATCCAAATAAAGGCCATAATACCTATATATATAGAAAATGAGGAGAGAATAATAAGGATAAATTTTCATGGAGAAGAGAGATAATTCAAAAATTTATCAATGATCATCATGAAACACACATTACTTCAGTTGCAAATACTTACAAATAATCCTCCAAAACTCTCTCCATGTTTGATGCTCTTACATGATATTTGAATGATCTATTAGGAATTTAAACTTCAATCATGCATGATGGGTAATTAAGCCATCAGAACAATATAAATACCTCTCCTTATTTTTAGTATAATACCAAGTTAAGAGAATGACTCCTTCCTCCATGAAGACTATGGAATGTGCATTGATTACCACTTAAGGACCAATTGTGCATGGATTACCACTTAAGGATTAGTTATGCATATATGTACACTTAATGATCAGTTATTTGGTGTGATTAATATGAATTAAATCCTTTATCATCCCCCTATTCCAAATTTTATGTCTCCTTGTTGATCAAGTAGGTTTACTAGGCCAATTAGGCTTAGTATCCTAACTATTTGCATTTCATGGCTATGGAATCTTGCATGAAACTTTGAGAACATATAAAAAGTGAGTTTTAGACCTAAATAAATGTATCCAATCATAATATAGGTCTCCTTTAATAATTCATACTTGTAAACTTATCAAACAAGGTGAATAGGTCACCTTGTCCTTCACATCTACATATTGGTTGATTAGAAGAGAGCTTTAGAGACACATGCATGTATTTGAACATACAATGGATTTATAGTGTGAAAAAAGTGTCAATATTACTCCTCTAGTGATTTTCATCTTCTTAAGCTACCTTTTACCTATTTTTCTACTCTTTTCCTTGAGAAAACGCTATTTTATGATAGGTCTAGACACCATCCATAAAAAAAGTGCCATTGACATGAGATTATCTAACCGTGATAGATGATATAGATGTTATTTAGATTATTTAAGTCTATTTATATTCCTTTTCATTCAATTATTCTCATTAATATCTTAACTAGGGTTTAGATAGGTTTAATAGTGCTTAGGTGTTATGCCCCTAACCTATCACATGTATGAGGGTAGTATTAGCCGACTTGTGGCTTACTTATCCCTCTTTAACATTATATTGTGGCCAACTTGTGGCCGACTTGTGGCTTTATTTAGATTAGTAGGTCGGCCTATGGAGTAACGATGGCCTAGTTAGACTATATATAGGAGGTAGTGGGTAATCATTTATCATCATATTGTGAATTCTGCTCTTATTGAAGCTTGTGGAGGTTGCCCCCTCGAAGTGGCTTATATTTTATCATATATTTGGATATATTTCAGTCATATTTGGATATAATTCTGCTGTTATACTTAATTCTTGAAGTAATTTCATTAAAAATGGTATCAAAGCTACGATTTGGGCAATCTTGTGGGCGAAACACTAATTTTGTGATATATAAAAAATGGTTATGAATTTATCTTAATTTTTTTTTCTAAAGGTTATAAATAATCACATTAATCTTCCATTAAAATTTTAGATCATTTGGACCTTTTTTTCAAAAGTTATCGCTATTTTATGATTTTTCATAAAATTGCTCTATTGTGCGCAATTCAAAGAATTTTTCTGAGTGTTTACATTTTTGGAAATCTTAGAAAAATTTGTATATGGTTTGTTCTTTGTATATTTTGAATTGAGGCTAACATAATTCCAAAATCGCTTGGTCAAATTTGGGTCAAAAGTGTCAATAAGGGTCGACATCGTAAAACCCTTTTATGGCAGGTCCACAAACTCGGGGCCAAGGAAAGGGGGCTGAAAATCTAGGAAAAACTCCTAAAAAAGATGAGATGGAGTCAGAAGGGGGGTGTAATAGACCCTTTGTAACAGGGTTTTCTGACATAGATCACAAAGTGATCCAGCTTGACTATAGTGTGCAAGGCATTCAAAGTGAGGTGCGAGACATACAATCTAATTTGCAATCCATACAAGATAGTTTGGGATATATCATGACAGATTTGAATATTAATCAATCAAATCATCAAGATAACTCTATTTCACAAACCCACCAGGGTGGTTCTCCTAACCAGTCTACTTCAAATCCAACTCCATGGCCACAGAAGAACCTATTACCAAAAGTGGATATGCACAAATTTGATGGAAAAGATCCACTCAATTGGCTCAACCAAATGGAGAGTTTTTTTGACCTACATCAGATTGGAAGTGGACAGAAGGTCACCATGGCATCCTTGTATCTTGAACCTGATCAATTCATTTGGTATCGATGGTTGTGTGATCAAAAGAAAAATATGGGTCTCAATGTCACTTGGTCAATTTTTCAAGAGCAACTACAATTACACTATGGCAATAGTGTGACAGATAATTACTTCAACCAACTAGCAAAATTGAAACAATCTAGCTCTATCAAGGATTATATTCATCATTTTTAGAACCTATCCTTACGTGTCGAGACAATTTTTGATGCAAACTTGAATGACCTATTTTTGGGTGGACTCAAGGATCACATTCAACATGAGGTACGCATGTTTATCCACTTAATATTTTTGAATCTATTATCCTAGCACGTAGAGCTGAGGAAAAATTCATAGCCAACAAGAGATAGCCATTCACTCACTTCAAAGATCGTAGCATATCATCATCAACATTTCCTCCACCTACTAGATTTACCCCTCAGCAAATTTAAGAAAATCATGCAAAAGGATTATGTTTTGGTTGTGATAGCAAGTGGAGTAAAGGACATAGATGTGATGAGAAGAAGTTATTCTACATTGAGGGACCAAATGAAGATGAAGAAGTAGATGATGCCTCCAATGATGATGAGGAAGATATAGAGGAGGTACCTAAAGATTCCCACCCTACAATCTCTTGTCATGCACTTGCAGGTATTAACACTCCACAAACTCTTAAGGTGGTGGGTTTTCTCAAGAAACAGAAGGCGATAGTGTTGATTGATTCAGGGAGCACACATAACTTTATAAACCATAAGTTGGCCACTCGATTGAACTGTTTCATCTACCCAGCACCAGAATTTTAGGTAATGATTGCAGATGGTGGCATAATTAATTGTTCAGGAAAATGCCATAGTATTAAGCTTACTATGGGTGGGTACAATATTGACTCTCCTATGTTTGCTATTCCCATGGGTAACACAGACATTGTTTCAGGAGTCCAATGGCTCACAACCTTAGGTACCATTGAGATAAACTTCCAAGAACTATTCATGCACTTTCATTCTAAAGGTAAGAAAATTGAATTACATGGATTACATGCAAAATATCCACAGTTGGTTAGTTCACATCAGATGACCAAGATGCTAAAAAAGGGGATAGATGGAGTTATTATAGGATTATGCTCTATAGAAGTTCAACTCCCAAAGGTATCTACACATCCTGATCTACAAATAATTCTTGAAGACCACTCATCTATTTTTGGGGCCATGCCAAAAGGACTACCACCAAAAAGAGAACATGATCATGCCATTCAACTAATTCCAAGTAGTCAACCACCAAATATTAGACCATATAGATATCCATATGCACAAAAGAGTGAAATTGAACAGATGGTCCATGAGATGCTGGAGGCAGGGATCATCAAGTATAGCCAAAGTTCATATTCATCACCAGTGGTCATGGTACGAAAAAAGGATGACACATGGAGGATGTGCCTTGATTATAGGGAACTCAACAAGTACACCATCAAAGATAAGTTTCCTATTCCAGTAATTGATGATTTACTTGATGAGTTGCATGGTGCTAATTATTTCACAAAATTGGATCTTCACTCAGGGTACCATCAAATTAGAATCAAGGATGAAGATGTTCATAAAACTGCTTTTAGAACACATGATGGCCATTATGAGATTTTGGTAATGCCCTTTGGTCTTACAAATGCACCATCTACTTTTCAGAGCTTGATGAACACTGTTTTTAGGCTTTTTTTAATGAAGTTTGTGCTAGTTTTCTTTGATGACATATTGATTTATAGTCAGACATGGGAAGCACATCTGCAACATGTGAAACAGGTATTGATAGTTTTGGGGAAGCACCAACTTTATATGAAGCCATCTAAATCTGCTTTTAGAGTACAGGAGGTAGATTACCTTGGTCACATTGTTTCCCATGAAGGGGTCAAAGTTGATCCTTAGAAGATCAAAGTGATAATGGAATGGCCCATGCCGAAAACTCTCAAAAACCTTCAAGGTTTTCTTGGACTAACGTGTTACTATAGAAGATTTGTGAATGGTTATGGTAGCATAGCAGCTCCACTCACTGCATTGCTAAATAAGGATGCTTTCCATTGGAATGATGATGCCACCAAAGCATTTGAGCAACTAAAAGCAGCTATGTGCACCACTCCATTTTTGGCTACTCCAGACTTCTCACAAACATTCATTGTTGAATGTGATGCTTCTGGGTCTGGATTGGGGGCAGTAATAATGCTGGAAGGAAGACCCATTGCATTTTAATGTCATCAATTCAAAGGTAATAATATACAAAAACCTATCTATGAGAAAGAAATGATGGCTATTCTTCATGTAGTTAAACAATGGAGGCCTTATCTGATGGGTAGACACTTTAAGGTGAAAACGGATCATGATAGTCTCAAATACTTTTTGGAGCAAAGATTATCATCTGAGGAACAACAAATATGGGTAACCAAAATGTTGGGTTATGATTTTGAAATCATCTACAAGAAGGGTAAAGATAATTTAGTAGCAGATGCACTATCTAGATGGGATACATCCACAGAAGCATTACTTGGTGCAATGTCCATATTACAAGCAGATTGGGTGGATGAAGCTAGGTTAGAATGGGAACAAGACAAGGATACACAGGTTCTGATTTAGAATCTCCAGCAAGGTACTTTATGCTCTGACAAATTTGAATGGAAAGGTAATGTCCTATGGTATAAGGGTAGGTTATACTTGTGCAAAACTTCAGAACTTAAGCATAAGCTTCTTGCAGAGTTCCATGCATCTCCACTTGGGGGACACTCAGGGTTCTTGAAAACTTATCATAGAATTAAGAAAGAATTATTTTGGGAAGGACTCAAGGGAGATGTACAAAAGTTTGTGGAAGAATGCATGATATGCCAACAGAATAAAGGTGAAATAGTTAAGACCCCAGGTTTGTTACAACCATTAGCAATTCCTAGTCAAAGGTGGGAGGAGGTTTCCATGGATTTCATCACTGGGTTGCCTTGTTCTAAAGGTAATAATGTTATTTTGGTCATTGTGGATAGGCTTACAAAATATGCCCATTTTTGTGCTCTCTCACACCCATTTTTAGCAAGTACCATTGTGGCTATTTTTATGGAAGCAGTTCTCAAATTACATGGAACCCCAAAAATAATTGTAAGTGATCATGATACTATTTTCACTAGTAATTTCTGGACTAAACTATTTTCTTTTTTGGGTACTCAGCTAGCTCATATCTCATCTTACCACCCCCAATTTGATGGACAAACTGAAGTGGTTAACAAATGTTTAGAGGGGTATCTTCGTTGTTCTGCATTAGATAAACAAGAACATTGGGTTAAATGGCTACCACTTGCAGAATGGTGGTATAACACATCTTTCCATACCTCTTCTAAAATGTCTCCATTTCTAGCACTATATGGTTACCATCCACCTTCCATCACTTCTTCATTAAAGGTGGACACCAAGGTTCGAGATGTGGAAGAGCACATTTAACATCAACAAGAGGTTTTGGCTAGTTTGAGAGAGAATTTATCCTTGGCACAAAATAGGATGAAGCAACGAGCAGATCAACACCGGAGTGAGTGAAATTTTGAGGTGGGTGACTGGGTATTTGTTCATTTGCAACCTTATAAGTAGATGTCCTTGAAGCAATAGAAAAAGGACAACAAACTTGCTCCAAAGTATTATGGCCCTTATCAGGTTCTACAAAAAATTGGAAGTGTGGCTTACAAGCTCGAGTTACCTCATTCATCTCACATACACCCAGTATTTCATGTTTCTTGTTTGAAGAAGGTCATTGGATAGAAATTTTCTGCCCAGACAGAGCTCCCAGAACTAGATGAAGAAGGATGAGTCATTTTGGAACTAGAGAAGATCCTCCAAACACATACTAAGAGGTTGAGAACTAGAGAGATTAAGGAATATTTGATCAAGTGGAAAAACCAAAGCAGTGAAGATGCAACTTGGGAAGGTGAAGAATTTCTGCAACAACATCCACAGTTGTTCAACATTGAGGACAACATTGGTTTAAAGGGGAAGGGCATGCTACGCCCCTAACCTATCACATGTATGAGGATAGTATTAGCTGACTTGTGGCTTACTTATCCCTCTTTAACATTATATTGTGGCCGACTTGTGGCTGACTTGTGGCTTTCTTTAGATTAGTAGGTCAGCCCATGGAGTAACCATGGCCTAGTTAGACTATATATAGGAGGTAGTGGGTAATCATTTATCATCATATTGTTAATTTTGCTCTTATTGAAGCTTGTGGAGGTTGTCCCCTCGAAGTGGCTTATCTTTTATCATATATTTGGATATATTTCAGTCATATTTGGATATAATTCTGCTGTTATACTTAATTCTTGAAGTAATTTCATTACATTAGGACTCTTAAGAATGATTCATAAATTTTGGGCATTGAATGTTTGAACTAATGCCATAAAAAATTAGTATACTAATACCTATAAAAATACCAAAGTTCCCATCCTCCCATGTAAAATATCTATACCATGGTGATCATGTGGAGTCACCTCTCAAAGAAGAAACATGATTTTTAAGTAGTATTTGGTGTCTTAAGTCCTAAATGACTTGTCATATCACCAATAATGTGAGTCAACACTAACATACATCCCTTAACAACCTGATTATGATGTTCATGAAAATTAGAGGTGCACTCATAACCCCACTTGCCTTTTCATACCTCTTCTTGATCGCACTATCTAATGAAGCCAATAGACAAACACATGTATATGTAGGGTTCTTATAATTATGACCTTAATGTGATTCTAAAATATCTAAATCATTTTGTATAACATTAATAACCTCTTTTAAGTCCTTTAGAGTCATGGTGTTGGCTTGAATAATCCATTCACCCTCTATCTCTATGCACACAACTTCTTGTTTGAACACCTAGACTTATTTTTATCTTTAAAATATCATAAAGACCCTTTTAGATGATTATTTTAAGGTTATTTATATAATTTAGGTCCCATTATTACTTTTTTATCTCATCATATATGCAAACACATTTCATTTCCTTACTTATAAACTCAAACTATCCTTTTCAGGCCTAGTCCATACAACATGACTCATGCACATGCCAACCAATAGGTTATGGTGATTCTTAAGAGATTTAATAATACCAAAAACTATATTTCATGAATCAAACACTTATTTATAATTCACCTTAAGGCATATTTCCTCCATCAAGTGTCTTCCAAGGATTTGTAAGGGTTTTATGGGTCTAAAACTCTTAGTAATGATTCATAACATATATACCCCTAATAAAAAACCTCTTTAAATGAATTTAAATTATAATAACCCCTTAAACTACCTTAAACATATAAATTTACCATGCATAATATGCATCAAGATATGTATGTAGTGATAAGGTGCTTCGACTGGCTACCTAGACTATGAAAAATAGAGTTTAAGGGCCAAAATGACAACTCTATTTCATCCCCCTTCAACATAACACTTACATCAAGATTTTAAATGACTCTCCACACCATTTTTATGACCATAATGTGAAAATAAATCCTGAATCTATTTCAATATGGTGGCAGGGTCTCTTAGGGTTAAATATCTATCTGCATCTACTATCCCTCAAGGGCATATTAACGTGAAAAAATTAGTGTGATTAATATCACAAGATGTATGAAGACTTAAAATTATCTTTTATCATTTCATAACCTATAAATTAATCCCCAAGCCTCTTATCTTACCTATAGACCCTTAAATAGGCCTCCTACTTCATTATTGATTACAGATGATTAAGGTAGATATGAGATAACAAAGTGGATAATTAAACTACTATTATGCCATTAAAAATACCACTAAAACTTAAGTCCACTCATTACCACTAGCTTTACCAATTTTCTTATATCGATCATGTCTATAGAGATCTCAAAACTCATTTTTCCTACAACTAGCTAGTGGGATACCTGAGTTTTGAATAAGTCTGTGACTAAGTTTTTATTTCAATTTTGTGTTTGGGTATAATAATGATGATAAGGAATTTATTAGGTTTTATGAGAATTATTTAAATTACTCTTATCCTTCTCACTTTCTCTTCACAACTCTATATATCATATCACCACACCATATCTCCTCATTTCCTTCAATGCATTTATCTCTTCTAATATTATATGTAAGTGTTGATTTGGGAATTATAAGTGATTTTATCCATTAAACAATAAATTATCACCTTTATACCTCCTAAGTCATTTGTAACCTTGTTCTCACTTACTCCTTTGGCACATTTTCTCTTTAAGGGTATTCTTAGGATCCCATTGTCCTCATTATGTACACATGCATGGGTACCTTCATGAATTTGTAGACCTTGAGTATAAGTCATGATCTTGTTGAAGGTGTGAAAGTATCAATTTATAATTTTAATTTAATAAATCTTCCTCCTTGAGTATATTGTACTTGGATTACATTTATCTAAGGTATGTGGATATGTCCATATAATTAACCCTAGTATTGGCTATGTGTGGCTATTTCAAAGTGATCCTTGGAGTGAACTTTGTTTGAGACAAAATTATTAATTCCTTGACCTATTATACATTTTAATTACTCTTATGAATCCTCCATTTGGTCATGGGCATATTTCATAGATACTCTACTCCCATCCTCTTTACAACTTGAAGATAGACTTGTCTTGGCAAGGCTATAGATGGACTTTATAAGGTGATGGATATGCTAATTTGTAATTTGGGCATCATCAATTATCATTATTAACATTATATATATATATATATATATATATATATATATATATATATATATATATATTTGAACTTAATTTATGTCTTAAAATATAATTCAAATCTTTTCAATAGACTTCATCTCCATTTATTAGTCCATTACTAACCTTCACCTTGTACGTGTTGATTTCTTCCATTTATTGAGTCAACCTTAAAGAGTTGTTTAGGTCTCATGACCTCTAAAAATATATTTCATTACTTACAACATAAAAATTATGTATATATTTTTCATGAGCATAAATCAATAAGATAGGCTTCTCAAACCATATATCTCTACTCTTGTCATCTAACACCCTTACTATGATTACCTCTTTTAGTCATGGCTATAGGTGATCATCCACTATAGATTGTATAGAATATGGTTAAAATTGGATGATATAAGGCCTTGATAAGGTCAAAAAAATGACTATTATACCATTCAAATATAATTATAGAATATATATTAAATACAAATACCTCAAATCTATAGATCTCAACAAATACTGTAGATATATTATGGTCTTAGTTGTAGGTGGAGGTTTACTCCTTAAATAGGGTATAAGGCTTTATGAATCATTTGCATGACCATGGTGTTCCTCAAAAATATTTGAAGATATAAAAACATTGGATCCATGATTTGAATATTAACAAATAGTTATATAATGATAATGGAATATGGAAAATGAGAATGAAGATTGAGTGATAGCTTATAAAATGGTTGAATGGTAGTGATAAGGCTATGAAATGGGATGAAACATGATGGAGTGAGAATGAAAAATGAATCCAATCTATATGTATTCATTAAGGAACCTAGGCAAGTATAAGTACATACCTTAAAAATATATAATAATCTGGAAGGTCTTGAACTAGCATACACTTTCAAAGGAGAAACTTAGGAATATCCAAACTACCTTGAAAAATGATAAGTTTACTTAACATCTACCAAACTATGATTGTGAATATTTTTGAGGGAAAATTATGGTTTTTGAGCCATGAGATATTGATTAACCTTGGGATACTTGATTTAAGGAAAATTTTCATGAATGAAACACTACAAACAAAGTCTTAATGAATCTTGATATCCTTGGATCCATCATGAACCATAAATTATCATTCAAACTACATATAGACTACAAACATGGTTTTATATGTGTTATTTAACTCTATTCATTCACTCATGTGTATCAAATTATTGGGGAATCCATTAAATGTCTCCTTAAGACCTAAGAAACTTCACAAAACCATACCACTCTTCTTGCCTTATGTAGATGAAAATATTGATAAAAACCCTTAAGTTATTATACTTTGTTCTAAATTTAATAAGACAAAACCAACAACCAATACCCATGATTATAAAGTCATGAGGACTAATTTCCCTAGTCAAGAGCTCAGATCTACTTTCTCTCTCTATCGTATGGACTAAGCATAAACCTAAGGTGATTTTGATATCTTATAATGAACAAGCCATGGAAAAAACATAAATTTTGGTCTTCTCAAGCCTTAAAATTTTCCAATTTATTCACCATGTGTCTTTAATTAGTTATTCTTACATCTCCAAGACTCTTCTTGAGTAGATCCATATAGTATAGATCTGTACCATCTAAAAACATTATCAAAACCTAAAAATTCTCCTTCATTTCCTATTCTTTAAGATTCAAATCACCATTTTAGGGATACATGAAGATAAATACAGGTCAAAATCATTTTCAAAGAAAGGAATATGCCAAATAGAGAAAAAATGTAGCTCCTTTCAGATGTGGGAGCTCTTTTATTGACCAAAGAACCTTCTAAGCTCGTAGAAGAGATATTTTCAAAGAATGAAATGATTGACTAAAGTAATGTTATGACCATGGGGAAATTTTGGGATGTCATTAATGATTTAATTTCCTTTTAAAATAATATTTTACCATTTAAATACCAAAAACTTTACTTTTAGACCACATACACATAGTTTCAAAAGAATATTGCTAATGAATATAACAATAGTACCTTATAACCCTCTTAAAAGTTCTTCATGAAGATTTTATTTATGTTTTATCACCATTTTCAAGGATTATATGCCACCATTATTTAATATACTAAATACATCAAAGAACCTCATAGTGAGTCATCAGATGCCATCTTCAACCATCTTAGCTCATTGGGTCTAGATAATTAGACCACTTTATTTCATTGTTAAAGACATAAAAATATACTAACACACCATGAGGAGACCTAACAAAAAATTTAGTTGAGACATGACCATGACAAGACACAAGACTCATACCCACTTTACTTGACAACCAATGAACTTTCCTTTAAGTTTCCCTAATCCCTCAACATACATGAAAACTATGAGGTTTTCATAATAGACCAAAAATTCCAATACTAAAGTTGATGCCTTTCTAGGCATAAGATTAGGAAGTGTTATAAAAAAAACTTGAGGTCTAGGTGGAGGAAAAATAAAATGATTCATGCATTCTCTTTTGTGTGTAATGATAATAAAAAGTATCTGAGATTAAATATTACAATTATATAAATTAAGAACAACTAGATATTTTCATTATTAATTTTAGGACTATTAGTGAGAAATTATTTGATCCATGATATTACATAATTATTGGACATTTCTCAAATTAAAGGAAAAATTAATGATTAAAATCATAGATAGAATTTTTAAATAAAAAAAAGTACATCCATTATATCTACCTGTAATTTTTGAATGGGGGAAAATAAAAGCACTAGGTCTAAAAATAAAATTTATATACAAATATATAAAATGGTAGAATTAAGTATGAGACCCTAAAATACCATAGGATTTGACATCATCACTATATAAATGGGTTCACTAATACATATTAAATTATTTTAGATTAATATGACCAAATAATATATAACTTTGAATTTATTTTGATTGTTCAATATAATAAAATAACATACAAATCTACTTTTAAAACATAAAATATGATTTGATCAATTACACTTGATAATTATATAAATTGATAAGGTATTAATATACTATCACATTTATATTATGTGTAGGTATTATATTGCGTGAATATGGTAAAAATTGTAGGAAACTAGGTCAAGACTCATTTAGATTAGGAACTAAGTATCTATATGCACATAGACAGAATAGTTAATCTCTAGATGATACAGATATGTGTTAGAATATATAACCTAATGAATTCATTTGGTAATATTATGTCTCTCTATTTTAACAGAAGTTATTATTACTAATTTTAATCCATCTATATGTGTGATAAAAAATATATAGTTAAATGTGAAATATATAGAAACCTGTCTCATTATCTTTGAAACCTTAGGTCTAATTTTGACACTAAGTTTAGACTTGGGAATAATAGTTAGTTGAGTTGACCCTAACCACTCCCCAATGAATGGTTAATCATTTCATGTTTATCAAATAATTGAAAAAGGGAAATAAAACTATAATTAGGTATTCCTATAAGGAGTATTTGTGTAATTTTAACTTCTTTAATGAATACAACCAATGATCTATCTTTCAATACTTATAAAATGAAACATTCCTCTTGTCTTGAGTTTTTTATAATTAGGTTAGGTCCTAATTTTTTTATTGAACATAATATGGAAATCATTTTAAATGTTTAGAAGTGTGTATGTGCATCTTTGATAAGTTATGTATTATGAGTAATCTTAGATATATTATGTATTTATATGGTACTCTTTGGGTTAATTTACACATAATTAAAATTCAAAACATATAAGCTAACCCATGAATAAAATTTAAATTATAAAAATGATTGTTACTTGGCATCGTGATGAGTTCATTAGATTTGGATGCCTATGAATTTCCATAGGTGTCTACATTTAAAAAATTAATTTAGAATGTAATAATATTGATCTAGTAATTTAAATATATCCCAAACATGAATTTGAACATGTTGGGCACATAATATGGAATTGATATAGGTGACTAATAGGAACTTGGGAATCTTATACATTGTACACACCCTAATTTGGTCAAGTAAACACAATTACTATGTCTTTTTTATCTCTTTCATAGGATGTTATTAATGATGAATGAAATTATTATTCACATGGTCACTTTGGTCTTTTAGTAATTATTATTAATTGTCTTCCCATAATTCTGTGCCTATAGTGGTCTTATGTCATGACTATTCTAGTGATAGGGGCCCACAGCCTATTAGTTGTAGTCACAACCCAATTTTTAGCCTACATGACAATAGTGTGATCATGGATAGTATCGTACTATGATATTGTCCACCTAAATACTATTGTAAAAAAATCATATTCTTAGTTTGTTTCAAGTCTTTACCCTTCTTTGGGTCTCTTCTTATGATTTTATCTACTTTTTCACCTTGTCAGCCTATGAACAAGTGTCCTACATTTAAATTATATTTCCTTATATATAAATAACCTCACAAGGAATATCAAATATATCACTTAATACTTTGGTACATAAAAAATTACTCAATAGTATATCTAAACACTCTATATATTACTCAACATCACGCATAGATCTTCATTATTAATCAAATAAGGGCCTAAGTAAAGAGTCATTTTAGCATACCATGAACATTGATTATGCATGTTCCCTAAGGGAGAACTACATGTGATCTAATAACCCTATAATTAGGGTTAATTTAGGTAGTGGCTAGAACAATAGGGGTGTTTCAATCATGTGATCATAATATTCCACAATCTTCCATTTCCCATTCCTTTTGCATTTGATTCCATTATTGTTTCATGTGTACATGGATACATTAGGATTTTCAAGGATAAATAATAAAATAGTGACATATAAGGATGATTAAAATATCTTAAAAACATTTACATAATTGATAATACCTCTTAAAGCACCTCAAGAAGTCTCAGTCCCCCTATCCATAAAAGGACATTAGCACAACACCTTTGCTAATAGTGTAGTGTACTAGTGTACAAATAACCACACTACTATCCTAAGGAAACAAAAACTCCAAAATTATAATTAAAGGACTCAAGGTTATTCTCTTGACCTATTTTAGTGTTTCCATCATCTAAGGACACTCATTTTACTCCAGATAAATCAATCTTCTCCTTATACTCATTATTTTAGGTAAATCAATTAAATTAGTTGTTTTGTAATATATATGTATTTACCCTCTTTACTCAACCCTTTAAAAATATAGGATTTAGACTAGTAAACAATTATAAATTTAAATCATTTGGTGAATGAGACTTACTTTCAATATTTCTTTAAAATCCTAGTTCCATCCTAGGGTTTACCTTCTCCATTTTTTGTGTAACAAATTAGGGTTTATAAAATTACAAAATTTTCATAATTTTTCCACATCATAAATGATCCATATCAATCATATATTAGGGTTTCACTGATTAAATATTTCTAAATTTTATCTAAAACTCTTCAAACCCTATATTTATATACTAATTCCTTATACATCCAAATATTATTGCTTGAGGTTTTCAGTCAATTTTTTATTTTTATGTACTTTAGGTTAAATATATTTCATACTTTCAAAAATTATATTTATGTTGGATTATCTTATTGCCATTTTTTTTCCTATTATTCAATTTTTCCATTCTCTTTTTTGGTAAGATTAAAATAATCTCTAGGAAACCTCATCTTTCTCAACCAATTGATCAATTTTTAAAATTTTCACATAACTATACAAATGAATGGACTAAACTTAAAAATTTTACACTAACACATGATAACAAGAATGATTTCATTTATAATGATGATTCTTATTATCATTGTAATGATGAATATGGTTATTACTAAGAGCATGATAATGAAAGTGAAAATGAGGATAGAGTGAATGCATCTTCTTCTCCCTCTTCTCTCTCTTCCTCTACTTCTCAAAGTCAACTTAACAACATAAATACAAGATAACTCATTATATGTGGTTCTTTATTTGAATAATATCATATATTTTCAACCACTTTTGACAAAAATATTATTCTTTTACATGATGACCCAAACATAAACAAGAAAATGAACTTTATTCAATTTTCATAATTAAATTCAAAAAATCATGTAAAACTAATATTACAACTTTTACATGTTTACAAACTAAAGTAGATTATATTATGTTGTCACCTCCTTTAGCCTTTCAATCTCAACATATGGATTCTATGTAAAATATATATAATTAAAATATCTCTAATCCTTCTCTTATATGTCATAATGTGCCTATTGACCATTTTTTCCCACATACCAACTTGTGCCCAAATAGATCAGGTTAGTAATGGAGGATTAGATGAAAATATTTTCTATATGGAATGAGTGGACAAAAGAGATCATGTAGCTTGTAAGGACTTTGAAATAATTTAAGTTTAGTTAAAGTTTAG
This sequence comes from Torreya grandis, assembly GCA_037957365.1. Classification (NCBI taxonomy): domain Eukaryota; kingdom Viridiplantae; phylum Streptophyta; class Pinopsida; order Cupressales; family Taxaceae; genus Torreya; species Torreya grandis. The sequence continues at coordinate 473,143 of JARHVA010006984.1, forward strand.
TTTTTATAAATTTTGGAAAACATGTCTCCATGGTGGTCATAAAATTAAAGATTATGAAACAAGTTTTGTATAAGCTCCAAGAACTCATTCAAGTGTTGGAAATTCATGAAAAAGGTCAAGAATAAGCTTAAGTGAGCCAGAACATCACTAGGATGTCATGCAAGAATAAATGGACAAGTTCACTTATGTATTTTATAAGCCCACTAAAAAAACATCACCAACCAATATATTATAGTCCCATGGATTTCTTCATGCCAAAAACACAATCTACAAGTTTCATGCCCACATTAGCTTTCTATCTCAAGATCTAAGTGTTCAAAGTTAGATCTGTAGCATACAATATTTGCATAAGTGTCAAGTTTGAGCTTCATAAAATGATATTTTGGATTAAAAATTCCTTAAAATGTTTAAATCTAAGAAATATATAATAGGCCACTTGATCTCACATTCTGATAATCAAGATATAATGGTTTGTGCTAGGGGTCAAACTAGTCAAAAGGTCTCTAGGTTAAAGCCCTTTAAAGAGCTATAAGTTTGGAAAATTTTGATTGTGTGGATTAATTGAAGAAAATTATAATGATGCACATTCAATAACAAAAGGTGGGTATAAGCCTAGATTAATAGAATGCATCTATTTGTACCAATGATCCTACAATGCAGATAAAATGACAAAAAAGTGGGCGTAATGAGATCTATGGCTCATGTTATTTCATACATCTCGATCCAATGGTGAATAAGTCAATATGTCAAATGATCTTCATGGTAGGATATTGATGGCCCATATTCATCCATGCATATTGATCATTTGTTATGTAGGAGGTCAAAATGGTCAAGATTTGATAGCAATAATTTGTGAGGCCAATGGGAATGAAGATAAATTAGAGCATTCTAATTTCCCTAAATAATATTTGATGGACAAGGTCAAACTAGAGGAACCATTTTTGACCGAGGAAAACAAGGTCTTTTAGGCTCATCATTATACCATTATAACTTGATCTAATGCTATGGATAGGACACAATGATTAATTCATGTCTGAATAACATAAAGGGATGCCATTAAAGTTAAATGTGAACCTCTGATTCATAAATTTTTATGATGTAGGGTTAATTTTGTGACTATGTTCACCATTCTTAGAAGGATCCATATATATGGTGAATTATCAATTTTTATAAATACATAATGTGTCTATTTGGACCTATTTAGATCCAAAAAGAGGATATGCAGTCTATAGGTGTACATCATATGACTATTATAGGCAAACAAATAATCTTGGATCAATTTTTTTCCTATAGAATGGAAATATGATCCAAACATAAAAATAGAGGAGATATGTGATTAATGTAAAGTGTCCTCATCCTTCAGTATGGATATATTTTTGACAAACAACTACTTAAAATACACAAAACCATTATTCTTTCAGATCCTTAAGCATGAAAGTTTTGTCTTTAGTGGGAGATGATATGAAATATAAAATAAAAGGATCCAATTGTTTATAACTATAAATAAATTTATTTAATGCATCCTCAAAACATTTGGAGACTTTACCACTTGATAAAACATGAGCAGTGTCCTAATTTATCTAAAAGTTGGCAAGGAATTCATTGGGGAAGAGGGTGGCATCTCAAGTTAAATTTTTGATCCAAGACAGAGTATTCCCTCTCTGATGGTGTGCTCCCACATTACCTCTCTCTCCCTTATCCTATATATCTTAGTCTCATTCCCATTATGGGGGTTCAGAACTCTTAAAAATTTTCATTATTTTCTAGGATAAGGACACTCATTGAGACTCTTGAAAAAGTGTGCTAATTTGATATGGTTAAACCCTATTAAAATACTGTAAGAACTACCTTTTGAAGTAATAGGATAAACTTGTTGCACATCTCTTATCTTTAATCAGTGCTTAGTATCCATCTGTATGGGAAATTTGTGAATTCGATTCTTCCTTGTTTACTATCCTTCTACTTTCCTCTTTATAGGTGGTTTCAAGCTAAATGGTAGGTTTAGATTAGTGTTCTACTTGGAATCTCATCTATGAAATATTTATGCAACTAGTGAGATTGTGAGACTGAGTAAGCCATAGTTGTATTTTGTTGACCTAGTGTGTGCTCAAGCTTATATGAATGTCTAATAAACTTTGGTGCATCATATTTTTATCCTTTTTAGGAGCCCTTATCCTCTTCCTAACCCTTTTCCCTATGAATCATTAGTTTATGTGAGCATCAAAAAGAAGTTGGACTTCTATGGATGTTTAACCCCACCATAGGTGAACCAAAGCCTAAGGTTATTCCCATTATGTAGCTCAATTTGAATCGGCCTAAATAACCCCCTCTAAAGGAGTATATTGAGCCTAAAATAGTTATGGCATGCCTAGTGGGACCATATTCTAAAATGAAGATTTATCAAATTTGATGTTATTTTGATCAAATTTGTAGTGGTTAAGCTCCTAAGGAATAACATATGTCAACTCCAAAAGGAACAATCAATACTCTAGTGTAGAGCAGTAGATATATCTCATGCCAAAAGTGATAACAATATCAACTTCTAGAGTTATTCCCTTTGATTTTTTATACTATATTAAATTTAGTAAAAATATTAAGGTTTACCAATACACATACATATTAGGGAACCTTTGATCCTAGGTCATTTTGAAGGAGTACCAAAATAATAATACCTTTATGCAACCCTATCATAGTCATGGTAGTCCCTAACAATTTTGTGTATTTTAATGGACAAAGTCCTTTGGTCCTCTCTCACTATGACCCTACCCAAGTTGTAGCCCTTAAAAATTTTCCCTATTATAGTGGATACCAAGTTACATAACCTTATGAACACCTCATGGGCATAGCCAATTTTTGCAATATCCATAATATCACTAAGGAAAATATAGCTATTAGGTTATTAGTTACTTATTTTAAAGGAAATGCCCTATATTGGTATAGAGGCCTTGATTATAATTTCATTCAAATATGGGACCAATTATAAGAAGCATTATGTAAAATATTTGAGGATAAAAGTGACCCTTTATCACTTGTAGAGCAATAAACTGCCATTAAGAGAGCTCGTCATGATGTCATCCAAGACTTCAACACAAGGTTATAAAAAAACTTGGTACAAAATCATACTCTCAATTAGAAAAACCCCTAACTTTTCCTTATATATTATTTAAATTCTTTTAATAGTGATATAGTAGTGATGGTCCAATCTATAGGAGGAAATATACTTCCAGATGCTTATGAGGTAGCCATCAAAGCATAAAATTATCTGGGGTAAGCTATCAAGCTTACACCTAAACCACTAATGCCCTTATTTCTTAAAATCAAACCACCTCCTATTGATATCACTCCACTTGATGTTATTCTTCCTATATGAACAATTGTTGTAATACCTACCCCAAAATAAGAGAAAGCTTCTACTAGTAGATATAGTGATTCCCAAGACCAAAAAAAATTCTAAGAGCTTAAGAAATGTTTCAATCTTTAAGAAATGAGATAGTAAATGTTAAGAGGTATAAGGATTTCAATAGACCTTATCAAGGTTCATATCAACCTCATCAATAAGATATTCAATCAAATTGGCCACCATACAAAAGGAACTACCAAGGTCAGGTCCAAGGTCAAAACCAAGGATAATGACAACATGGCTATAATAGGCATAGTAACTATAATACTAATGTTCCTATCACTTTCAACACCTTGGTACCAATTAAAAATAATGTGGCTCAATAAATAGAGGGTACCATGCCTTCGAATTAGTCTTTTAGTTAACATATTGTCCCAAATATTAACCTCAACCACACCTTTAATGATCAATGGTAGTAAGTGACTAATTTTAGGTAAAAATAAGATCTCATGGCATAAAATGTAGAGGTACCTATGATGAACAAGCAAAAAATCCTCCACAAGGTCAAGGGTCTAATCAAGGACCAAACTAGTTGGATTCCACCATGGTTAATTATGAGTAGGAAGAGTGTTATGCATCCAACCAGAAGCCTAGTTATAGCCAAGCCTACATACGAGTAGTAGTAAATACAAGATTTAAAATAAGGAATATTAATGTTAATTAGGAAGTAGTCAAAGAAATTCTTACCATTACTCCTTTATTGACAATGCCAAACAAACATGTTGTCACTCCAAAGGTTTCATTACCTCCAAAGAAACAAAATTAAGGGAATCTTGTTGTGCCCTAAGTATCACAAGTTAAACAAACAATAGTGGTGTTTCCCAAAGCACAAGAAAAGTTTTGGTGATCACCTATCAACATTGTTAAACAAATGAAGAAATATAATGTGAGTGTGTCAATGTGGGATATGATCTCCATGCCTAGTCAAGTGGATATTCTTTAAGAAGCTTTGTCCAACATTAATGTTGTAAGAGTTGTAGAAAAACCACCAATTAAGGTGAATGAAATTTTCAAAAATGCAACCAAAGGGCCTATTGAAGGACAATCAAGTAAGCTGGTCAAACCTCCTCCATTCTATATCTCAGTGATCATTGGTAACTATCTAGTGCATAATTACTTAGTCAAGAGTAGGGATAGTACTTTAGTAATGGTAAAGTCCATAGTTGATAAACTTGGCCTTAAATATGAGCCCAAATATAAAGGATTGTTGTAACTTGATGGTTTTACCAAGCCATCTAGCATAAGTAGGACCTCAATATGACCTTGCATGCTTGTCCTAGTGTCTCAGTGGCTCAATATGTGTTAATATTAGATGTGCCTCTTTGTTTTACACTATGTTTATCTAGGGAGTTCACTACAAATATTGGAGGCTACATTGCAATATATTGGTCATATATGTAATTAAAAATAAGGTATGGGTCTAAAGTGTCAATCAAAGCTGAGCCCATTGCATAATTCCATAGAAATCCTTATGGACCAGACAATGTCAACATGAATTACACCATTATTGATGAGGATGAATTTGCAATGGGGTAGGAGCTAAACACTCATCTAGAAGAGGAAAAAAACATGTTCCTAGATGAACTATGAAATGAAATCCCATTTTTATATCCCTTAGAGGGTGTTAAAGAAATAGACTTGGGTGTTTACTATTTTCATGAAGAAATCCAGCCCATGCCATCCCTCATGAATCCTCAAGAATACCTTAGTGGTATATATAAGTTATTATTTGATGGCACAAGGAGCAAGCATGGAGTGGGTATATATGTTATGCTAGTATTCCCTTAAAATGATAAAACCTTTTCTTTATATAGGTTCCAATTTAGTTATTCTTGTAATGCAGTAGAATATGAGAGTCTCATCCATGGCCTTCAATGGGCTAGTAAGAGAATGATCAAGCAATTATAAGTCTATGGGATAGTGAATTGGTTGTGAACCAAGCTAGATGTGAGAATTTCACTAATAACCTCTTAATAAAGTCCGACAAACATAAAGTGTGGGACCTAATCGAGGACTTTGAGGTCTTAAATATCTATTCAATTTCAAGAGGCCAAAATAAACATGCTAATAGACTAGTAGCTATGTGGGCTAATTTTAAAATTCCAAATGAATTAAAAAGGGCCAAATTACAACCACATATCAAAGTGTTAATAAGACCATTAGTGCTAGATAATGAATCTTATTGGTAGGTCTTTGAAAATAACTAATAAATTGCATGCTTCTTTCATCAAGAAGTATAGATTTCCTCCATCAACTAAGGAAAATTACAACATTAGTATGGAGAGTAGACTGCTTAATTAAGGTCTAATAAGCTTCCTAAAGGGATAGTCACCCTAGAGCGTCTCTTTCATGAGGGGGACAATATGAGGAATGATAAAGTAGTGATGCTAACTAATGAAGAGAAATATGAGAGAGTTATTATCTTTGAAAAAAAACTCCTAAAGCTTGGGAAGGTAATAGCTAAAGCTGAAAGGCATGATCTCATAGAGGTTTGTAAGGAATATGTAGACATATTTTCTTGGAAATATAGTGACCTAAAGGGATTTGATCCTAAATTGGCCCAACACACTACAAAATTAGAGGTTAATGCCAAGCTTATTAGTTAGAAATAGAGGCCCATAAATCCCAATATTAAGGAGATCATGAGAAATGAATTAACTAAGTTGGTTGAATCCAAGATCATCTTTATAATTAAGCACTCCTCATGGGTAGCTAATATAGTACCTATTAGGAAGAAGAATGGGGAGATAAAATCATGTGTGGAATTTAAGGATCTTAATAGAGTCTCTTTCAAGTATCATTACCCTCTACCATCCATGGAGAAACTCTTAAAAATAGTTTCTAGTTTAGAATGCTTCTCTCTCTTGGATGGATATTCAGGTTACAACCAGGTGCTAGTGATAGAGGAAGATTAGTAAAGGACTACCTTCACCACCAAGTTGGACATATTTACTTACTATAAGATGTATTTTAGATTATCCAATGTTGGGGCAACATTTTGAAGAGAAATGGACATGGCCTTCCAAGGGATGCTAATAAAATGGTATTAGTCTAGTTGGATGACATCGTAGTCTTCTCCATGAATGATAGCTAGCACATGGACCATCTAAAGCTGATATTCTAGAGATGCAAAGAGTACATGATCTCTTTAAATCCTAAGAAAGGTGTGTTCTCTATGTATGAAGGTAAGTTATTGGGTTATATTATTTCAAAAGAAGGATTATCTATTGACCCTAATAGAGTAAGTGTTATCTTCACCTTATCCTTTCCAAAGAAAAATAAAGGGATCTAGATATTCCTTGGTAATATTAACATTATGAGAAGGTTCATATATATTTTTGTAAACTTGGCCAAACCTATCACCACAAGGCTAAAGAAAATATTAGTGTTTTTTTGGTCTAATGAAATCAAGGCATATTTTGAGGCCATCAAGCAAGCCATTTCCCATGCCATCTCACTCATTAATCTTGATTTATTCAAGAAATTCATCTTGTAAACCTTTTCCAATGTTGATAAAATATCAGATATGTTAATTTAGAAGAATGGTAAAGGAATAAAGTAGCCATTTACCTTTTTTAGTCAAGGGTTGGAAGGATATGAGGTGAGGTATAATTTAATTGAAAAAAAGTTATTACAACCTTCAAGAGTCTCAAGAAGTTTAGGACCATTCTCTCTAACATCATGATTCATCTCATGGTGTCTCACCTTAGGGTTAGGGGCTTTCTCATTAATAAGGATTTAAGTGAAAAGAGAGTAGGATAGATCACCAAGGTCATGAAATATGATGTGAAGATTAGAGTTATTAATCTGATCAAGGGAAAGGGATTAAGTGTTCACATGGTAAATGACCTCCAATAAGAAAATTAATCTATTTTCATGACCCAAGATAACTAACAATTAGGTGAACTTCCACTTAAAAAGAGCTAGATTCAAGATATGGCTCACTTCTTAGAAATAGGATAATTCCCCCAAAGATTGGATAGAGATAAAATAAGGTACTTTAAGCTTCAATCCATACCTTATAGATTGGTTTATGGAGTTATTTTTATAAAATATCTCAATGGGGTACTCTTTATGTTCATAAATGATGACTAGGTGACCAAACTCTTGAAGAAATTTTGTGATGAATATGGCAGGTCATTTTGCACCTAAAACCATAGTAGTAAAGATAAAGATGTTTGGTTATTACTGGCCTAATATTTTAAAATATTCCCATGCATGGGTTAGAAAATGTGATAAGTGTGATCTCTTTGTAAGAAAGTATAAACTAGCAGCCCTTCCACTAAATCTAATTTAGGTGGAGCAACCCTTCATGCAATGGGGGTTAGACTTCATAAGGATGATAAATATGCCATAAAGTGTAGGGTATAAATGGGTGATCACTATAACTGACTAATTTAACAAATGGGTGGAAGCCATTTGTTTAAAGGAGGCTAATGAGGGTGCAATTTTGGACTTCTATTATTGGGAGAAGAAAAATGGATAAGAAAAGCTACACATGATATTCTTCAAATATTCATGTGTTATATATGAATTTTTTAGTTATATGTATTTTATCCTATCTTATTTGGCTTGTGAAAGGATAAAAGATGAACATTTACATTATTTGGGTGCCAACGTACGAGAATAATATGAATATTTAGGAACTATAACGACTATAAGTATGTATGATTGTATGAGGAAGTTGATGACCTTTTGTTGAGATCAATATAGACTTTATGGTTATGGTTACCTATTGTATTTATTATGTTATTATTTGTATGTGTTATCATGTTTAATGTTTATCTCAATATATATTAAATTAATATGAATTCTCTATAAATATAAAGATAACTCTAGTAAATATTAGTTCCTTTCAATCACACAATAACTCATTTCTATCATACTTCTAGTAAATATGAATTCTCTATACTATCTTATGCAGAATAATAAAACTTATATATCCTTGTCATTAACATTTTTTATTTAATTAGGAACCTCTACTAACAATGGTTTGGTGAGAGTGGAACCATTCTTTTAGAGGGAGCTATGTTAAGATGGTTACCAGGACAATAATACATTGAAACCTAGTTATACCAAATAGTATGGCACTTTGTAAAAGAAGAATCCAAAAGGATGGGTCTTACCATGGTTGAAATCATTAAAGAACATATATATTGAAATATATTAAATTTTATGGTGTGAAATACTTGAATTTTTAAGTAATTGGTTGATTATACTAGTGTACTATTACTTCAATCCTAGCGTGCAAGAGTCCATTATCTAGATCGAAGAAAAGATAAACTAGTTAGTGAAACTAGAAACTAATTAGATGAGAATGATAGACTATTGGGTTCCCACCACTATATATGGATACATTATTGATTTCATAGTTCAAGGTTATAAAGCATTCAAATCTATGTAGGACCACTTCATTCAAGGAATTAGAGGAAAATGTTTGTAATGACTACCTCTCTTATTGAAGATGTTGGTGGTGGATAAGGCCATGGTACCTACTCTAGATAATATGGAGTATTCATTTAAATTTCATAGGTATGTGTGCACATGATGTTGAATTATGGATACATGAGTGACTAAATCTTGATCTTAAATCTAGAATGGAGACACGAGGAAATAAGAGTCAAAATAAAACTTTGGATTCAAAATGTGAACTATGACAATAGAATAGATGGAATAAATAAAATAATACCCAAGTATCTATGAGTAGAATTAAGAGTATTACTAGACTATATGATGATCAAGTGCATAAATATAATGAGTGAGATGATGAATGAATAATGAAGAATGAAGAAAGAAGATGATCTTGGATGTTGACAGATGGAATGAGAGAATGGATAACATAATAGAGATTATTTTTATGAAGAGGAAGATGATAATAAATTAGAAGTAGAATCAGTATATGATAGATGTAGTGTGTAGCTACATGGAAGGGTATTTATATAAGAATAATAATTACACATAAAAATAGATCTTAGTCATAGGTTAATTTTAGGGTTAAGTGAAATAGATGAAGTTATAGACAAGAACTATTCACCAAAAAGGCATGCATCCCTATAGTCCAATATCTTATATTCTAGTATAAATCTTCAATTAGGAGAGTAGGAAGAAAAGAGTTGGGAAAGATAATTTTCAAAGTAAGTGAAACATTTGGGTACCAAAATTTACACAAAGATAATTAATAAGGATTTTTAGTTATTATATTTAGTTAAAAAACAACAACAAAATGAAGGAATTGCAAAAAACAAGTGTGCACATTAATTCTTCTAGTGTATAGACTAGTACATCTATAGGATCACATAAGACACAACCACTTTATATAATAACTATGTAGAAGATGCTATCCATACCAGTCAATATGATTAATTAGTTAGGAGGATTATTAAATTTGGCCATCTATGATGGGTGTATGGACCCTAAATAGTACCTACTAACTTGTAAAATGAAATGTCATGTTAAGGGTGTTACTGATGAAAATTTACAAAAATGCAAATTAATAGGGGATATATCTAGGAGATCATTCGATTTCATATAAAAAAGAGATCTGAAATAGGCAAGTCTAAAAGACATGCAAGATTGGCTCATCATAGAATATAAGTTCTAGAAATGTACTAGCTAGATAATATAGGACCTAAAAGAGATAAGGCAAAATTCTAGAGAGTTGGTCTATGACTATGATTGTAGATTTTATAATGTAATGAATAAATTAGAATTTAATTTGATAGATAAAGACAAAACAACATGGTTCATTAAAGGACTATGAGGTAAGATTTAGTTTGCCACTACACAATCATAATATGAGACAAAAGTAGATGCCATAGCTTCTGCATTACATGTAAAATAGATTAAGGATTATGGAGATGCTCTTGTTATTAATTCAAAAATATCAAACACACTACAAGATTTCATTAAAATAACAGAGCAATACAATAAGGTAGATAAACTAAAATTGAGTCTATGGTGCACCAAGTATAGAAAAGGACATCATTGAAATGATTATCCTAAAATCAAGATATATTTCTATGATATCTATCAGGTAGTGGGAATACTACAACATAGTGTCCTCTTTTACAACAATATATCAATAATTTGTAGAATCTGTATTATAATTTATGAAAACCAACTAATAATGATGAGAAGAATTTTACAGATTTATAGGATCTTAAAGAGGGTATCTCTAAAAACACATTTTCTATTGTAGCATAGTATATCTCCTCAATGAAACAAGTAAATCTAGGCACTGAGGTTGATAAGAGTTGTGCAACCCAAATGGGTCCACAACGGATTGTAAGTTCACCATAATACTAGACTCATAGTCTATCTAGATGGACTTCTTCATCAAGTTGGACATTCCCATCCCTTTAATAACAAAATACATCACCTTGGAATTCAACTACAAAGTAGAAAAAAGAATCAAAATGGACCCCTTCAATTGCATAATAGTAATTAAGCATGGGAGATAATAATGAATAGTACTAGCATTGGAGCTTTGTGCAAAAACAAGGATTATGCCAAGGTGGATATCAGTCTAATAGAGGAAGAGGTCAAGGTGGTTACAAAGGAGGATGACAAGGTGGTAGAGGAAATAACTATCATCATCCTCCCTTGTAATGTTACCTATGTAGAGAATATAATCATTGTCCAATTCAATTTCCTAATATATCCATATATAAAATCGTATTGTACATACTATAGAGTCTTTGATCAACATGATACGGAGGATTTCCCTATTCTAGATAAGTAGATGAAGGACAAAGCTATCCAAAATGTAAACATGGTAAGTGCAAAAACTAAATAAAATGTGTTTTTGAATGTTATGACATGGAAACACATGCAAAAAAGGGACTTACTCCACTTGAGATGCCTCAAGATCAGGGAAATAGAAAAATTAGACAAGACAAATACTTGGATCTACCCATAGAAAAGAGTCTTATGAATGAATTTGCATAGTTATAAAAGAACATTCAACATCAATAAACTACTAATGGTGATGCTATAATAAATAATGCATAAATGTATGTCCAAATTATGCACATCATATGACAAAATGGAGTTATCATTATGCTCATGGATCTACTAAAACTTCTGATTGCTCTATGCAACAAATACATGTTATAGAATATCATGAATATTCTACATAATATTTTAGAATGTGTGTAGCATGGCCAAATAAATCTATAAAAATTGGTATGGTATGTCAAGACAAAGAAAACATGAGATGTTGACATGTGGATTAATATTTAGGTTACTAGATATGAGATCCCAAATTCTATCTTTTATTTCAGTAGCGTAGTGAATATGATTCTCAGATCCACATAAGAAGTTATTGGATGACCAACCCTTAGCTATATCCTAGTAACTCTAAGCTTGGTTGACTATATAAAATTTAAGCCTATTTTTAGATTAGAGGACATTGATATTAAGGTCATAGACTTGTCTTTGTGAAGAGACTTTGAGGTCATAGACATGAAGACTACAACAATGCACTACCCTACACTGATAAGAAAAATTTTGGCATATGATGGTTAGATGGCTATCAATATAGTACACAACTAGATCAAGGAACATTAAGGTAATAAGGTTCTTATCATTCCTCTTAATAGAGTACACAAGCCATACATCATTCCTATTAAACTAGACTCTCCATACATTCCACAAGAAACTAGTTGGATGAAGGTTAATACTGAGAAAAATCTAAAAGCTCTATGTACAACCAAATACAAATTTTTGTACTAGCTTTCCAAACCATAGGTATAGTCACTATTCATCTAGTAACTAAAGACATCAGAATAATGGAGATGAAACCAATAATTATGTAGTTGGTAATAATTAGTTTATTATTAAAGACTACACCTTTATGTCTACAAAATCTCCTACTCACTCAAAAGTTGATTTCTTGTATCATGCTAATGATCATATGTAGGATTACATAGAACCAACAAGGGAAGGAATTTTGCCCTAGGAAGAAACTTTATATATTAGTGGTGATTAAGATACCCACATACTCAATTGTGCTTGAGGTGAACATGAACTTTAGCTGATGTTAATGGTCTTTATGCATGAGTGATAATTACCTATGTAATATGTAATAAAGGACATCAAATATTTCATTCTCCATTTTCAAGTCCATCTTTTGACCATCAATCAGTGAGTCAGTGATTTTAATTATGATCTAAAGGGAGTTGTTGTAACATGGTGGGAAATTTTTCATAATGACCTAATTGAATGGGATGATGCTTGTGAGCTCATGATTAGTAGGTTTTAGCTACCACAATTTATCTACACTAATTATCCATTCTTTCAAGAATGTGAGTGCCCCAAGATTCATGTGCATAAATGTGTTAAAGTTTGGAATGAGGAATGTGTGGCACCCAAGTATTAGGTTCACATTTTTCATTATACACTTTCTCTACTACCAAAAACATGGTACATGCATCAAGAGTGCAGGAGAGTAACCAAATATTGGGCATAAGTGTAGAGAAATTTCATACAAACTTTTATCTTTGAAGATGAAAATCCTGTAGTTAATAATGCACTATAGAAATTAAATTAATTTTTATGCCATGGGTATGTAGAAGATTGGAGAACCACAATAGAATTAACTACATATAAAAACATAACTTTTTATCTTAATTTGGCACTTTAAAGGTATAACGATGATAAGACTGAAGAACAAGCTTTGACATGGCCATGTCATAAAATCTAGGACAAGGTAGAGGATAGTGAAGATTATAATTTTGATGTTGATTTATATTTGAATGATTTATTTGAACTTGAATGACTTAAATAACTACACAAGGACACTGGTGAAATATGAATTGAAGAAGATAAGATGCAAAACATCCAAATTTTAGATAATGAAGGGAAAAATAATATTTGAGAATCTATGGATGAAGGAAAATGCAATATTTATCATCAACCTCTCAATAATCATGTTGCTAATATCATAATAGAGGAGGTCCCAAAATTGGTAAGCATAAGTGACTATTGGATAGAGACTAAATTTTAGAAGCCCTACAATTTATGAGGGATTACCAAGATGTCTTTCTACCAAATTATCAAAGGTTTAAGGAGTCAACCCATCTCTTGGTGAGATACACATTAAATTGAAGGAATGCACATGGTTAATAAATAAGTGACCATATAAGTTTTATCCAAACGTAAAGTTAAAGGTAAAAGTAAAATTCAATAGAATGCAAGATGTAAGGATAATATATCCATTAGACAAAGTTGATTGGGTAAGCCCAATGGTAGTTCAACCAAAGAAAATAGGATAAATTTGAGTATGTGGAGACTACAATATTTTTAATGATGACTACATAAATGATCCATTTCCCATACCATTTAAAACCAAAGATTTGGAACTTGTCATAGGATAGAAAGTATATTATTTTATATATGGGTTTAATGGATACCATTAGATTCTGATCGTAGAGGAAGATTGAGCCAAAACAACTTTTACAACAAAGTAGGGTTCTTTTACATATAAATTCATGTCATTTGGCTTGAAGAATTCACCTACAGTGTTCTCACATGCAGTGGTTATAAAATTCAAATATTTCATCCATGAGCTCCTAAAAGTTTACCTAGATGATTAGGTAGTATTCTCCATGGGAAAAATAACATTTGTCCAAGTTGCATTTTATGTTAGAATGATGTGAAGCTCAATGCATCTCTTTAAATTTGAATAAATGTTTATTTTTTACACCTTTGGTATTTTTACTTAGACATGTTGGTTGTAGTGATGGCATGTTTGTGGATCAGGCTAAAATCATAGTATTCTTGAGTATGTCACCACCTATTAGTTCCACTGAAATGCACTCCTTTCTCAGGCACACAAGTTAGTACTAAAAATTTATAAAAGGATATGTAGTGATTTCATCTCCATTAAAAGCCTTACTATACATGAATGTTAAGTTTATATGGACATCTGAATGCCAAACAACTTTCATTGACATGAAATAGTGACTAGTCACTGTATCGATACTTGTTTTCCTAGATTGGAGTAAGTCATTTCATGTATATCTAGATGCTTTGAGCATCATATTTGGTGTTGTACTTACACACCTTGAAGATGGCATGTTTGATCATCCTATCCACTTTTCTATCCAAAAATTGTCATATACAGATAAAAAGTATACAACTATAGAATGGGAATCATTGGCCATTATATTCACACTATAATTTTTTTGGCACTATCTTTTTGTGACAACATTCAAAATTTTCATTGAACATTAATCCTTACAGATGTTAGGAAGATTAATATCTCATTGGTTGATGTTGTTTTAGGAATTTCAATTTTTTATAAATGTAAAATTAGGTAGAGAAAATGTGGGACCTAACCAACGTAGCTACATTACAAATGGGGAGGAGCTATAATAACTACAAGAAGATTCACCTAATACACACCTCTTTCATGATTCTAAGATTCCTAAAACCTTTGAAGCTATTTATAAATTCCTTAAGCAAGGAATATTCCTTATTTGATTTCAAGAGTAGGATAAACATTAGTTTGTGACTACAACACTACCATTTTCTATCATTAATGGATTGTTATATCACTTGGGAAAGGATCAAGTCCTACGTAGGGTTTTCCTTGAACATGAATAACCTCAATTCTTAGAGGAGGATCATCAAGGATTTGTAGGAGGACATTTCATAGGAGAGGTTATAGCTATAAATATTTTACATAGTAGACTATGGTGGACAATTATTTTTCAATATGCACATAGAGTTGAACAACATTTGAATGTATACCAATGTATGGGAAAACTACTCTAAAAATATGAGATGATTTTGTAACCCCTATTAGTAGAGCAACCATTCAAATAATGGAGTATTGATGTTTAGGACCAATAAACTACCCGAGAAAGATCATCAAATATAGATACATATTGCTATGATAGATTATTTTACTAAGTGGGTTGAAGTTGTTGCCACACCTAGCTATGGTGAGAAGGACAAAGTGAAGTTTTTATATGAAAATATAATTACTAGGTCTGGATGTCTAATCAAGTTAGTCAATAATAGAAGAATGCAATCTCTCAATAATACCATCAAATCCTTAATTTAAAATTTTATGATATCTCATCATAAAATCACTACTTATCATCCACATGTGAATGGGTAGGTTGAAGATTCAAATAAGGTACTGGGAAAAATGCTCACAAAAATATATGATGTTAAGTGGGATGACTAAGAAGATCACCTTCATATGATCTTGTGGGCATATCATACAAATTAAAAAAGGGCTATAGGATTTACACCATTTTAAATAGTGTATGGCTTGGAAGTAGTCATGCCAATGGAATATCTAGTACCCAACTTGTGCATCACTATGGTCATGTATTAAGGAGATCTTGAATCTCTTACTAGTCAAATTTTAGAACTAAATAAGATGGATGAGTTTAGATGAAGAGTAGTATGGACAAAGGAATTACATAATCAAATCTAGAAAGCATGGCATGATAATAATATATACCACAAATAATTTCACAAAGATCATCTAGTTTTGTTGTATTATAGTCAATTCAGAGTATTCCCAACCAAACTACAAATAAGATGGAAAGGGAATTACATTATACATGACATAAAATAGTAATGAATAATAGTTTTAAGGTATCTTTATGGAACTATGTTTCTAGGGTGAGTAAATGGTTGTAGGATTAAGCCCTACCACCAATAGCCTATTGATTTCATTCCACAAGTTGAGTGGGTACTGAGTAGTACCATGTATATTAGGATTTATCTGTTTTGCAATTTTTTCGTGTGTGTTTGTTTTATATTTTATTTGTTTATAGATGATTTTAGTAAAAACATTTATGAAGTAAAAATACCAAACATTAATTCCACAAAAATTGTGTAGGAAGATCCATGTGTACCACTAAAAATTCAAAGTGGAGTGACTAAAAAATATTAAGTCTAGGAAAGGTGCCAAAATGTCACATTAGCAAGATATCCATTAGATAATAGTCATCCACTAAAATTAAATGTAATACCCATGGCTTGATGGACATGATGTTCAAATAATCAATGGCTATTCAACATCAACAACTCATACCCTTAATACAAACACCTAAGGGCATAACATCATACTCCACACATGCACCACTGATTAATTACTTAATGGCTAGATCAGAAATTAATTTACCACATCTGCCATTGTATTCAAGATGAATAGACAACTAAAATTGGCCTAGATGTAGAAGCCAAGAGGAATAAAAGCTATAAAATATATGTTCAAATTCTAAGCTCACACTTCATCCTTAACATATTTTTGAGAGCTATAACATTGAAGAGCCAAATTAATTTTATTTCATAGAGCATTCATAATAAGTTAAAATTATTATTACACAAATATTGATACCATGCCACTAATATAACCCCTATATAAAGCACAAAAGGAATCCATGGGTGTTGACATGGTGATTCATTAGACTAAGTATAGTGATTAGGAGCCCTTTCAATACCTACACAAAGTTACACAAAAAATCTTCTGACCTGACCCTACTGATGTTGCACAACAACTCACCCTCATAGCTCCCCATAAATTCTAAAACATATATGATGAGCATCTCTTATAAATTTCAATTTTTGGTGACATGGGAGAGATTATTAAATTATTGTTTGGATGATATAATGATGGTTCTATATATTTAGGACCAGATGAGATGGTGGTCATCAATACACAAACCATAGCCCAAGCATTGGGCATGCCTACATGTGGAGACTCCTTGCCTCCCTACAAGTCTAAAATGAATCCTATCTTAAAATAATTTTGGGACCTATATGTGAGTAAAAATTTAGGGATCCTATTCAAATAAATTCTAGACAAAACTATGCACATTCTCATTCAATGCATCACTAGATGATTTTGGAATACAACTAAGTTTTATAAATAAATCCCTAAGGGTATTATGGACATCACTCATAGGATGATCCAAAAATGTGAAAAATTAAATTGGATTAAATAATTTGTCTAAGAATTACTCATAAGCATCAACAAGCAACACACCACTCCAAGGCAAACCTTTCAGTATTAGTTCTTGATGCTTCTCCTTTGTTTCACATAATGGAAATCATGTGAAGGAGAAGTGCACCTAGATAAAGACTAATGTCTATCACAATAGTTTTATAAAATCATATGGATGTAAGAATGTGGATCCTTCACACACAAGGGGAAGTCTAGAACTTGGTGGGAGGAATGTCTGGACCTCATCACCAAGCACCCCAAAGACCCACCAAACATCCTATAGTATTTAGGAAAACATGCCATAGTCACTCTACTACCTAAAGGAATATTCATCAAAATTCATGAAATACCATGCTCACCTTTCAAAATAATTCCATTATTCATCATAATGGATATGGCATAGGTTGAGGTGGCTAGACAAAAAGAGCATGAAGCCACATGAGTAACTCCTTTGCAATGGATACCACTAGGCACAAAAATTCATGTTGTGTAAACATCAGTGCTAGCATTAAATTCATAACAAAAAAATGGAAAGAAAAAATTATACCCTCATTAATGTCACCTCCTTTAAAGAGAAAAACATGCAACACTGTGACCTAGAAGGATGACCTAAAGGTGCCACAAATTTTTAGCTCTTGTGACCTTATGGAGATGGGTACTAATACATAAGAATTCTACCGAGTCATGCTAGTAGACATGGCTAGAGACTATTGTAAGGAGGAAGAAAAATTTTTATTTTTTTATAAGGTGTTGCACATAATACAAATCTAGAAGTATGTTCCACCTATCCTATGGGTGGAACTTCTAGCTTGTCCACCATCCATCATTGTTGATACATTTAATGAAGTGGAGAAATATTAACATAGAATGGACTTCTTCTAGCCATCAATTGATCCAATATTTTCACCTCTTCTAAAGATTACACTAAAATAACTTGTGCATAGGCCTAAAATATGATGAGAGATTAGATTCTCCCCTTATTTGTAAGAATACACATTTAGTTGACCAAATACTAAGTAGGAAGCACAACCTACCCTGGAAACTTTTGTATAATTACCATGATGCAAATTGGTCATAATTAGTAGAAAAAAGAAATAGGTTACAAGTTTTAAGGTACATCCAAATGACTCCCCAGCATTACCACAACAATAGGAGGTTGAATAAGTATCACAAGAATAGCAAAAAATAGAGGAGGAACACACTGTCAGAGAAGAATCCACTTGCACAACTAAATGCCAACTTAGGAAAGAGGAAAAGAAAAGAAAGAAAGAAAAAGCACAAAAATAATAAGAAACATAGAAAGCTAAATAATTTGAGGCCTCAAAAAGGCCAAGGATGTAGAGGTGAACATAAAAAATTCTCAAGAGATGGCCCAAAAAGCCTAAGAAGCATTCAACACACAATAACAAGTGAAATAAAAGAAAGAGAAGAAGGAAAAAGAAAAAAAAACAATAACAAGATGTAGTAAATAACACACAATAATAGGTAGAGGAAGATAATAGAAAAAAGAGGGAGGAACATGATAAATACCTATGGAAACAAAAAGAATAGGCACAAACACAAGCCCAAGTGTAGGCCCAAGCTATGTAGGAACACGAATAGAAGAAGAGAGAAGTAGAAGAATGGAGGAAGAAGTAAGAGCAAGAGACAAAGTAGCAAGAAGAAGATACGAGAAAGAAGAAAGAGAAATAGGATGCTGAAGAGAAAAATAAGAATGAAGAGGAAGAAAAAATAAGAAAGAGGAAGAGGTCAGGAGAAGATAGGAAGAAAAAAAAAGAAACACTAACAATAGGAGGAGAAAAGGAAGGAGGAAGAAGAAGATAAGAAGAAGAAATAAGAGGAAGAGGTCAAACAAAAGATGGTTGAGGATGTTACACAATAAGCTAAGATGATAGAAGAAGCCACAATATAACAACAAGTATCAACCATGATGTAGGCACAATCATAGTCACCACAACTTCCACTAGGAGGTGTATGGCTCTAGGATGTTCCCTCAGTCACTGCTTGACGTACCGCATTTTCCCTCCCTCTAGCCACTATGCCATGCCAGGTGTTGGGTGAATATTTTGTTAGCCAACTAACTGGTGACCAAAATAGTTCCTATCACCACAACATAGGGAGATTGGTCATCCAATGTTGTAGGTTTACCACATCCAAAGGGGACAAATCTCTCCTCTCTTCAAGGGGAGGTTCCCTATTAAATATACAGAGGCTATATATTATATATATAAGAAAAAAATAAGACACAAAGGTGGGATAAACCATCCATCTCTCTTTTTTAGAGATGATGCTAACAAATAGAGGAGAAATATTGGTTTATTGGTGAAGATACTTCTCTTCTTTCAGAAGTAACATTCAGCCAAGAGCTAGATCCCTTCCTAGATAGTAGAAATCTTGATGAAATGATAAAAGGCACTTCTCTTATTTCAAAAGTGCTTGTTCTTGCAAACAACAAGAATCTTTCTGGTAAATAACTGGTAACCAAAGGTGTAGAGTAACCAGCAGCTTGAAATGTAGCACAAAGTCTCCACCTCGACTACCCAAGAGTGAAATAAAAAGAACAATGGGGGCACAAAGTCATCCCAAGGTCCTTTACATAGAAATAGAAAATAAACACACACTAAAGACAACTATGACAACACAAAGTCTGAAATTAGTTGGCTTTAGGACACCTTCCTTATCACCTCCACCAGTCCTACTTATTAAATCAAATAAATAAGAATGATTTCAGAAGATAGACATAAGAACAATCTCCTAAAGTAGCACAAGCTATAACAACACAAATTCTACAAGTAACTTGCTTTCTCATTCAATCAAAGAAATATGAATTACAATTTGAGCTCAAAGTCTTAGTAATGCCTTTCAATTTAGGTAGAGTTTCACTTTTGGTAAGGGGAAGATATCCCTTCAAATGATATAAGAGATTACATTATATAGAGGCCTGAGGAAGGCTTGGCACTTTGTCCCATGGAGTGACCCATTCAATGCATTCAATGCCTTAGATACATTTTGGTCTTGTCATGAAGGGCCATGCTAGAGCAAGGCAACTACATTGACTGTGGCATGTTGATTCATCTCTAGTGCCTCCTCTTGAGCCTAAATGTCTCATTCCATCACTTGCTTAGCTGTGCAACTATTTATTCTACCTTTATCTCGTAGGGGACAAATAAATGGCACTTTTAATGTTTAGAGGCCCCAAATATTTACCCAATAAACTGCTTCACCTAATAAAATTAACTCCTACTGAGTTTCTCTCTTTGTCTCTTCCTTCTCTTAGTCCTAGCCTTAGGCTCTTTTGAATGCATTTGGGTCCGTGATGTAAGTATACAAAAATCAATAAACACTTTATCATGACAAATTTGACATTTACGAGCCTGTCATTCTTCTTAGGAATTCTCCTGTGTCTTTCTCACTTGCTATGGTTGCTTTCCACTGTGATGTAGGTAAAGACATGTGGTGGCATCCACAACATCAAAATAGGCTTATCAGAATAAGATTTGAAACTATTAGAGGCTAGGGGGCGCAGATGCAGACACGTGGCAACATCTGTTGCATTGGGTTGGGACACATGGCAAGTTCTATGCTTTGAGGCTTTATTCAAAATTATGTCTTAGCTTGTGACACTTGGTAGCTTCCACTACCCTCTGAGGCTCAAACCTTTTCTAAAAGGAACATGCCCTTTGGTGTCTTTTAAGTGGCCTTTGGGATTTGATAATTCAATGCATTGTCATCCCTTTCATTTCCTTCAAACAAAATGTCTAAAGGAATTCCTTCAGTCAATTCATCTGAAGGAAACCTTTCCTTGGCTCTATATGTGCCTTTATATTGTGAGTGCCCCTTTCCTTTGACATGTGTCACCTTCCACTCTTTGAACAAGTGCCACATGGCATCTTCTATAGGAATAGGTGAGGACACATGGCATCTTCTATTGTTGACACTTGGCAGCATCACCTCCTTAGGCCTTTGTAACATTGTAGAAACATTTGGGGATCAGACGGGCTCTCGTGAATGATGACACTTGTTAGCCTCCACTGATCTCTATAAGGGACACGTGGCATGGTCTGAATACATTTGTTATTCACATGGATGTAGACACTTGGTGCAGTTTGAATACATTTTTTAGTCACGTAGACATAGACACTTGGTGCATTCTACTTCATTTAGTCACTCATCCCTGAGCCCACCATGTTCTTCACTCAAAATAGTGAAGCTAAGGGAAGAGAATATGGATATTGATACTTGGAGCCTCCCAACAAGCTTCAAGAGGGACATGTGGTAATATCTACCAATCTGTAGAAATAAAGTTTAGTGGGGCTCGGTCATCGACACTTGGCAGCATCCACTTGACTCTTTCTTTTGTGTGTGCTTCTTTTCTTAACTAAGGCAACTTTTAAACCTTTAAACCTGATGCATTGAACCAACTAAATATTGAACCCATTGAACCAATGAACTAAAATGGTTCAAGGTTCAACGGTTCAAGCTTTTGAGACTTGTAAAGTGATTGGGGCTGTGAAACCTTGAAATGGTCAAACTTTGAACCTCTATCGAAGCACTTAGCTCTTGTTGACGATGTTGAACCTTTGAACCCATTGAACTAAAAAAGTTCAAGGTTTAATGGTTTAATGGTTCAATCCTTGTTTTAATGCTTGCTAACAGACCCTTTGAATTGGTTGAACTTGCTAATCCTTTTACCAAAAAGTTGATAAAATGATGAAATTAAATGTTTAGAACAAATTTTTGGAAAGGGGACGGACAATTTTGGCCATGCAAGACCAAAATAGTCATATGTTGTCTAAAAAATGAGGAGTCTTTTTTTAGGGACAACAGCTAGCTTTAGTTGGGGAATTTTCTTCAGTTGGAAACTTGAAATAGCTGAGGGGAGTAGAAACTAGAATCTCCAGTGCCTTGAAGTGTGCCATTGGGATACGGAGTCATGCTACTCAAAAAGAAAGGCTCCAAAAGAAACAAATGAATAAAACAAAGTAGAAACAAAAACTATACAAATATACATATGTACAGGTGAACTTATCTGATACTTCAAGAATTGAAGTGCTTTAGATGCTGCTCATCATGGGACAAAACAAAGGGGATGTCATCCTGATAAACTAGCAGGAAACCATTTTTCCCCAAGAAATGGTGGAGGGAAAATGGAGCTCTCCACCAAGAAACCATTTTTTTGTGTTTTCCTCTTGGACTTTTCTTCTTCTTGCCCCATCATGGGAGGTGGTCTTCCCTCTAAAAATTGTAGCTCCTTGATCTCCTTATGAAGAGTTCCTTTTGCTAACTTTGGAATATAGTAGTATGGTCCACCACCATAGCTTTTTGTTTTGTTGGTTCAGTCCAGCACATGCTTTGATGTCAGCCTCAAACCCCTGATAAATGATTAGCTTAGCATCTCATTCGGTGTGAAGGAGATTGAACTCTTCATCCTCAGCATTTTTCAATTTGAGCAATGGAGATCTACATCTTGCTATGGAAGAATTGCTGCCATCAGAGTCTAGGATTCAAGCATCATCAAGAGCTGATCTTTCATCATATTTCTCTTCATTGGAGATGGAAGATCCTTCCTTATTTATACTACACCCTACTAATTCTTCTGATGCCCTATTTTGATCAAATCCTGGATGGACAGCTGTGGGACTTTCATTGGCTGAGACATGAGCATCCTCTACGATCAAGAAGTAATTACCCTTGCCTAAAGGCTCAAGCAAAATTTGAGTTGTAGGGGCTGATGTTTGGGTGACCATAATTTTTGCCTCAGATAGGTCTGCACCTAGTTCTCCATCAATGTCCAATTGCTCAGGATTGGCTTGCAAGGATTCAAACTCAATCATTTGAATTTGAGATTTCTTGACATGATCAACTATGTCAAATGACTGAGATGGACTTAGAAGAGAGGATGGAAGTTCATCCTTTTAGTTTTTTAGAAGGGGAGGACTGGTCTACAAATTTGAAGTAGAAGGTGTAGAGATGTTTGATGTAATTACTTCTTTGGCAATCACCAAGTCCTTTGACTAAAAAGGGAGAGGGGTTCTCTACTCAAAAATTGAAATTTTTGGTTGGGGTCACTCCTCTATCTTTTCTTTGTCAACCTACTAGGTTGATAGATTCTCAGATTGGGTGAATATTGCATTTGATCCTTTAACTGCTTCACCTTCATTCCTAAGTTCATCCTGGTAATTTAGGAAACTAACAAGGGAGTCGCTAGCTAACTCTTCTTGATCCTCCCTGAAGAGATTAGCACCATTTTCTTACTCAAACTCAGGTTGGAAATAGGAAACATGTTCTATTTTCAAATATCTAACTACTGAGTTGGTTAGAGGTGCTTCAAGGGTAAGGTTCCTTTGTGGGGGAGGAAGATGATTTGGTTTCCCTTGACTTCTAGTAGCGTTTCCTTGATATGGATGATTGGGGAATGTCCTCCTTGGTGCATCTCTATATAGAGGAGCAAAAGACATACCTTGTGCCATTTGCATTTTCAAGGCTAGCAATTCATTTGCTAGCTTTTAGACCATTGGGTCAATGGTTTCTACAGGTGAGTATCTAGAAGATGAAGAAGGTTTACCTCTGTTAGGATCTCTCCTTATCTTTTTTTCCAAGATAAGGTCATCTTCTACCTCAATAGCCAAGTCTTGAGTAGCAGTGAGGTCTATGTGGCCAACTCATCTCAGTACAAAACTCACTTCATGTGGTTGTGAGTTAATGAAGAAGCATTTGAGGTTCTGACGCATCAGCTAGGTGACCATGGGAATCCTGTGCCTCTACTTGTTGCACCTGGAAATGAAATCCCTCATAGGTTCATGGGGCTCTTTCTTCATCTGAGTGAGTTGGGATAGCAAGGCATGCACATCTTTTGTAGGCTTGAACCTAACTTCAAACATGGCTTTGAGTGTATCCCAATCAATCACTGATCTAGCTTACAGATGGTAGAATTAGTTTACAGTAGCACCTTGTAGGGTCTCCACAAAAAATCCTGACTACCACGTCTTCAAATTTCACCCCTATCACACCATAGGCTATGTTGAAGGCTGTAATGTGTTCATCAAGGTGTATACCATCACCAAAGAATTTGGGGAAATTGTTTCTTGAACTATGTGGGAGTTCATGCAGAGGTGGAGTCAAGCTAAGTGGACCAAAATAGTTACCCCAGGGGCCTCAAACTGCCATGATTTAATTATGAAAAATAGGGATAACAAATCTAGATGAAGTGGCCATATTGTAGAACAAAAATGGAAAAAGACTAGCCATTCTTTAGCTTGAGGCTTGAGGCTTAAAACTGCACACTCTTTCCTAGTAGATCTAGTTTTTTAGACTAGATAATATAATGGAGATGGAGGAAGATGGTAAGGCTATAATGATAATTGGTAAGACATGGAACAGAGTCACTAGAGTCTATATAATGGATAAGGGAAGGAATTGCTTCAATCTAAAACTTAAGGCTTCAGACTGCATGTTCATCCCTAGCAAAATGCATGGATAAGGTTATAATAATAATGGGTAAGACATAGATGATGTTTCAATCTGAAACTTGAGGTTCCAAATTGCACAAAATTACTGTGTCTCTAGTGGAGTCTCAAAAAACTATTGGGTGAATATTTTGTCAGCCAGCTAACTGGTGACCAAAATAGTTCCTATCACCATAGCATATGGAGATTGGTCATCCAATGTTTCAAGTTTACAACATACAAAGGGGAAAAATCTCTCCTCTCATCAAGGGGAGGTTCCTTATTAAATATATAGAGGTTATATACTATATACTATATATATATATATATATATATATATATATATATATATATATATATATATATATATATATATATATATATATATATATATAAGCAGAAAGTAAGACACAAGGGTGCGATAAACCATCCATCTCTCTTTTTTCAGAGATGATGCTTACAAATAGAGGATAAATCTTGGGTTATTGGTGAAGATACTTATCTTCATTCATAAGTAACATTTAGCCAAGAGCCAGATCCTTTCTTGGATAGTAGAAATCCTAATGAAATGACAAAAGGCACTTCTCTTCTTTCAAAAGTGCTTATTCTTACAAACAACAAGAATCTTTCTGGTAAATAACTGGTAACCAAAGGTGCAGAGTAACCCATAGCCTAAAATGTAGTGTAAAGTATCCACCTCAACTTCCCAAGAGTGAAATACAAAGAACAATGGGGGCACAAATTCTTCCCAAGGTCCTTTACATCGAAACAAAAAATAAACACACACTAGAGACAACTATGACAGCACAGAGTCTGAAAGTAGTTGGCTTTAGGACACCTTCCTTATCACCTCCACTAGTCCTACTTGTTAAATCAAATAAATAAGAATGCTTTTAGAAGATATACATAAGAACAATATCCTAAAGTAGCACAAGCTATAATATCACAAAGTTTGCAAGTAACTTGCTTTCTCATTCAATCAAAGAAATATGAATTACAATTTGAGCTCAAAGTCTCAGTAATGCCTTTCAATTTAGGTAGAGTTTCACTTCTAGTAAGGGGAAGATATCCATTTAAATGATATAAGAGATTACATTATATAAAGACTTGAGGGAGGTTTGGCAATTTGTCCCATGGAGTGACCCATTCAGCACATTCAATGCCTTGGATGCATTCTGGTCTTGTCAGGAATGGCCATGCTGGAGCAGGGTGGCTGCCTTAATTGTGGCATGTTGATTCATCTCTAGTGCCTCCTCTTAAACAGAATCTCTCATTCCATCACTTGCTTAGCCACACAACTATCTATTCTACCTTTATCTCATAGAGGACAAATAGGTGGCACATTTAATATTTAGAGGCCCCAAATATTTACCCAGTGAACTGCTTCACCTACTAGAATTAACTCCTACTGAGTTTCCCTCTTTGTCTCTTCCTTCTCTTGGTTTTAGCTTTAGGCTCTTTTGAATGCATTTGGTTCCATGCTATAAGTTTGCTAAAATCAATAGACACTTCATCATGACAAATTTGACATTTGTGGGCCTGTCATTCTTCTTAGCAATTCTCCCGTGTCTTTCTCGATTGCTATGGACACTTTCCACTGTGACACAAGTGAGGACATGTGGTGGCATATTTAACATCAAAATAGGCTTATCAAAATAATATTTTAAATTATTAGAGGTTGGGGGCATGGATGCAGACACGTGGTAGCATCCACTGCACTGGGTCAGGACACGTGGTGAGTTTCACACTTTGAGGCTTTATTTGAAATTGTGTCTCATCTTGTGATACTTGGCAGCTTCCACTACCCTCTGAGGCTCAAATTTTTTTTGAAGGGAACATGCCCTTTAGTGTCTTATAAGTGGCCTTCAGTCTTTGATTCTTTAGTGCATTGTCATCCCTTTCATTTCCTTCAGACAAAATGTCCGAAGGAATTCCTTCAAACAATTAATCCAAAGGAAACCTTTCCTTGGCTCTATATGTGCCTTTGTATTGTGAGTCCCCCTTTCCTTTGACATGTGGTGCCTTTCACTCTTTGAACAAGTGCCATGTGGTTTCTTCTATAGGAACAAGTGAGGACACATGGCATATTCCATTGTTAACACTTGGTAGCATCTGCCTCCTCAGGCCATTGTGACATTGTAAAAATGTTTGGGGCTCAGTCAAGCTCTTGCAGACGATGACATTTGTCAGCCTCCACCAATCTCTACAAGGGACATGTGGCATAGTCTAAATACATTTGTTATTCATGTGGATGTAGACACTTGGCACTGTTTGAATACATTTATTAGTCACGTGGATGCAGACACTTGGCGCATTCTACTTCATTTAGTCACTCATCCCTGGGCCCACCATGGTATTCACTCAAAACTATGAAGTTAAGGGAAGATACTATAAATATTAACACTTGGAGCCTCCCAACAATATTCAAGAGGGACATGTGGCAATATCCACCAATTCATTGAAATAAAGTTTAGTGGGGCTCAATCATCAACACTTGGTAACATCTGCCTGACTCTTTCTTTTATGCGTGCTTCTTTTCTTAACTAAGGTGGCCTTTGAACCTGGTGTGTTGAACTGATTGAATGTTGAACCCATTGAATCGATGAACTAAAATGGTTCAAGGTTCAATGGTTCAATATTTTGAGACTTGTTAAGTGATCGAGGCTGTAAAACCTTAAAACGGTCAATCTTTGAACCTCTGCTAAAATGCTTAGCTCTTGTTGACGACATTGAACCTTTGAACCCATTGAACTAAAAAATTTCAAGGTTTAATGGTTCAATGGTTCAATCCTTATTTTTATGCTTGTTGATAAACCCTTTGAATTGGTTAAACCTACTAATCCTTTTACCAAAAAGTTGAGAAAATAATGAAATTGAATGTTCAAAACAAATTTTTGGAAAGGGGATAGAAAATTTTGGCCATGTAGGACCAAAATAGTCATATGTTTTCTAAAAAATTAGGAGTCATTTTTTAGGGACAATAGCTAGCTCCAATTGGGGAACTTCCTTCAATTAGAAACTTGAAATAGCTGAGGGGAGTAGAAACTAGAATCTCCAGTGCCTTGAAGTTTGCCATTGGGCTACGGAGTCATGATACTCAAAAAGAAAGGCTCCAAAAGAAACAAACAAAAAAAACAAAGTAGAAACAAAAAACTATACAAATATATATATTTACAGGTGAACTTATTTGATACTTAAAGAATTGAAGTACTTCAGATGCTGCTCATCATGGGATAAAGAAAAGGGGATGCCATCCTAATAAACTAGCAAGAAACCATTTTGCCCCCAAAAAAAGTGGCAAGTGAATGGAGCTCTCCACAAGGAAACTAATTTTTTATGTCTTTCTCTTGGCCTTTTCTTCTTCTTACCCCATGGTAGGACGTGGTCTTCCCTCTAAAAATTGTAGCTCCTTGCTCTCCCTATGAAGAGTTCCTTTTGCTGACTTTGGAATATAGTAGTATGGTCCACCACCATAGCTTACTATTCTACTAGTTTTGTCTAGCATATTCTTTGATTATCAACCTCAAACCCTAGAAAAACCATCAACTCAACATCTCCTTTCGTGTGAATGAGTTTGACCTCTTCAACCTAAGCAATTTTCAATCCGAGTAACAGAGATCTACATCCAGCTATGGTAGAATTGCTACCATCAAATTCTAGGATCCAAGCATCATTAGGATCTGATATTTCATCATATTTCTCTTCATTGGAGATGGAAGATCCTTCTTGATTTATACTATGCACTACTAATTCTTTTAATGCCCTATTTGGATCAAATCCTAAATTGCTAGTGGCGAGACTTTCATTGACTGAGACATGAACATCCTCTGTGGTCAAGAAGTAATTACCCCTACCTGAAGGCTCAAACAAAATTTGAGCTACAGGAGCCAACATTTGGGTGACCACAATTTTTGCCTCAAATAGGTCTGCACTTGGTTCTCCATCAATGTCCAATTGCTCAAGATTGGCTTGCAGGGATTCAAACTCAGTCATTTGAATTTCAAATTTCTTGACATGATCAACTATGTCAAATGACTGAGATGGACTTGGAAGAGAGGATGGGAGTTCATCCTTTTGGTTTTTGGGAAGGGGAGGACTGGTCTATGAATTTGAAGTAGAAGGTGTCGAGATGTTCAATGTACTTACTTTTTTGGAAATCACTAGGTCCTTTGAATGGAAAGGGAGAGGGGTTCTCTACTCAACAATTAAAATCACTAGTTGGGGTTGCTCCTCTATCTTTTGTTTGTTGACTTGATGGGCTGACTGATTATCAGACCAGGTGAATACTGCATTTGATCCTTTGACTACTTCACATTCACTCCTAGGTTCATCTTGGTAATTTAAGAAACTAATGTGGGAGTCAACAGTTGATTCTTCTTGATCCTCCCTAAAGAGATTAGTGCCATTTTCTTACTCGAACATAGGTTAGAAATAGGAAACATGTTTTGTTTCCAAATATCCAATTGTTGAGTTGGTTGGAGGTGCTTCAAGGGCAAGGTTCCTCTATGGTGGAGGAAGATGATTTGGTTGCCTTTTGCTTTTGGTAGTGTTGCCTTAATATGGATAGTTGGGGAATGTCCTCCTTTGTGCATCTCTATATAGAGGAGCAGAAGACATACCTTGTGCCATTTTCTTTTTCAAGGCTAGCAATTCATTTGCTAGATTTTGTACCATGGGGTCAGCGGTGGCTATGGGTGAGTATCCAAAAGATGAAGAAGGTTTGCCTCTATTAGGATCTCTCCTTATCTTTCCTACCAATATAAGGTCATCTTATACCTCAGTAGCCAAGTCCTGAGTAGTAGCAAGGTCTATGTGGCCAGCTCGTTTCAACAAAAAACTCACTTCAAGTAGTTATGAGTTGATGAAAAAACATTTGAGGTTCTGAGGTGTTAGCTGGGTGACCATGGGAATCCTATGCTTCAAATTGTTGAACCTAGCAATGAATTCCCTCATAGGTTCATGGGGATCTTTCTTCATCTGAGTGAGCTGGGCTAGCAAGGCATGCACATCTTTTGTAGGCTTAAACCTGGCTTCAAACTTGGCTTTGAGTGTATCCCAATCAGTCATTGATTTAGCTTGCAAATGGTAAAACTGGTCAGCAACAGCTCCTTGTAGGGTCTCCACAAAAAACCTAACTACCATGTCTTCAAATTCCACCCCTATTTCACCATAGGCTATGCTAAAGGCTGTAATGTGTTCGTTAGGGTATATCCCATCACCAATGAATTTGGGGAAATTATTTATTAAACTACATGGGAGTTCATGCAGAGGTGGAGTCAAGTTAAGTGGACCAAAAGAGTTACTCCAAGGGCCTTGAACTACCATGATTTAATTATGAAAAATAGAGATAACAAATCTAGATGGAGTGGCCAAATTGCATAACAAAAATGGAAAATAATTAGCTATGCTTTAGCTTGAGGATTGAGGCTTTAAATTGCACATTATTCCTAGTAGCTCTATTTTTGTAGACCAAATAATATATCAGAGATGGAGGAAGATGGTAAGGCTATAATGATAATGGGTAGGACATGGAACAAAGTTTCCAGAGTCTATATAATGGATAAGGGAAGGAACTACTTCAATCTAAAACTTGATGCTTCAGACTGCACGTTCATCCCCAAAAAAATACATGGATAAGGTTATAATGATAATGGGTAAGACATATGTGATGTTTCAATCTAAAACTTGAGGTTCCAAATTGCACAAAATTACTGTGTCCCTAGTGGAGTTGCCAAAAACTATTGGGTGGATATTTTGTTGGCCAGCTAACTTTTGACAAAAATAGTTCCTATCACCATAGTATAGGGAGATTGGTCATCCAATGTTGCAAGTTTACTACATTCAAAGGGGAAAAATCTCTCCTCTCATCAAGGGGAGGTTTCCTATTAAATATACGGAGGCTATATACTATATATATATAAGTAGAAAGTAAGACATAGGGGTGGGATAAACCATCCATCTCTCTTTTTTTAGAGATGATACTAATAAAAAGAGGAGAAATCTTGGGTTATTGGTGAAGATACTTCTCTAATTTTAGAAGTAACATTCAGCCAAGAGCCAGATCCCTTCCTGGATAGTAGAAATCTTAATGAAATGATAGAAGGCACTTCTCTTCTTTCAAAAGTGCTTGTTCTTGCAAACAACATGAATCTTTCTGGTAAATAACCAGTAACCAAAGGTGCAAAGTAACTAGCAGCTTGAAATCTAGTGCAAAGTCTCCACTTCAAATGCCCAAGAGTGAAATACAAAGAGTAATGGTTGCACAAAGTCATCCCAAGGTCCTTTACATAGAAATAGAAAATGAACACACACTAAAGACAACTATGACAACACAAAGTCTAAAAGTAGTTGGCTTTAGGACACCTTCCTTATCACCTCCACTAGTCTTGATTTTTAAATCAAATAAATAAGAATGCTTTTAGAAGATAGACATAATAAGAATCTCCTAAATTAGCATAAGCTATAACAGCACAAAGTCTGCAAGTAACTTGCTTTCTCGTTCAATCAAAGAAATATGAATTACAGTATGAGCTCAAAGTCTCAGTAATGCCTTTCAATTTGGGTAGAGTTTCACTTCTAGTAAGGGGAAGATCTCCCTTTAAATGATACAAGATATTACATTATATAGAGGCTTGAGGGAGGCTTGGCACTTTGTCCCATGGAGTGACCTATTTCATGCATTCAATGCCTTAGATGCATTTTGGTCTTGTTAGGAAGGGCCATGTTGGAGCAGGGTGGCTACCTTGACTATGTCATGTCATTTCATCTCTAGTGCCTCATCCTGAGCCTAAATATCTCATTCCATTACTTGCTTAGCCACACAACTATCTATTCTACCTTTATCTCATAGGGAACAAATAAATGGTGCTTTCAATGTTTGGAGGTCCTAAATATTTACCAAGTGAACTACTTCACCTACTGGAATTAAATCATGTTGAGTTTCCCTCTTTATCTCTTCCTTATCTTGGTCTTAGGCTTAGGCTCTTTTGAAAGCATTTGGGTCAGTGTTGTCAGTTTTCTAAAATCAATAGACACTTCATCATGACAAATTTGACATTTGCAGGCTTGTCATTCTTCTTAACAATTCTCTCGTGTCTTTCTCACTTGCTATGGCCGATTTCCACTGTGACATAGGTGAGGACATGTGGCAACATCTATAGCATCAAAATAATCTGATCAAAATAATATTTGAAACTATTAGAGGATGGGGGGTGTGGATGTAGACACATGGTAGCATCCATTACACTAGGTCAAAACACGTGGCAAGTTTCACGCTTTGAGGCTTTATTTGAAATTATGTCTCAGCTTGTGACACTTGGCAGCTTCGACTACCCTCTGAGGCTCAAACCTTTTCTAAAGGTAACATGCCCTTTGGTGTCTTCTAAGTGTCCTTCAGGCTTTAATTCTTCAGCGCATTGTTGTCCCTATTATTTCCTTTAGACAAAATGTCTGAAGGAATTCCTTTAGATAATTCATCTGAAGGAAACCTTTCCTTAGCTCTATACGTGCCTTTATATTGTGAATGCCCCTTTCCTTTGACACATGGTGCCTTTCACTCTTTGAAAAATTTCCACGTGGCATCTTTCATAGGAATAGGTGAGGACATGTGGCATCTTTTGTTGTTGACACTTGGCATCATCCACCTCCTCATGCCTTTGCGACATCGTAGAAAAGTTTGGGGCTCAATCAAGCTCTCATGGATGATGACACTTATCGGCCTTTGCTGATCTCTACAAGGGAGACATGGCATAGTCTAAATACATTTGTTAGTCATGTAGATGTAGACACTTAGCGTGTTCCGCTTCATTTAGTCACTTGTCCCTAGGCCCACCATGGTCTTCACTCAAAATAGTGAAGCTAAGGGAAGAGACTACAGATATTGACACTTGGAGCCTCCCAACAAGCTTCAAAAGGGACACATGGAAATATCCACCAATTCATAGAAACAAAGTTTAGTGGGGCTCGACCGTCGACACTTAGCAACATCTACTTGACTCTTTCTTTTGTGCATGCTTCTTTTCTTAACTAAGGTGGCCTTAAAACCTTTGAACTCGATGCATTGAACCGATTGAATGTTGAACCCATTGAAGTAATGAACCAAAATAGGTCAAGGTTCAATGGTTCAAACTTTTGAGACTTGTTAAGCGATTGGGGATGCGAAACCTTGAAATGGTCAAACTTTGAACCTCTGCTAAAGTACTTAGCTCTTGTTGATGACATTGAACCTTTAAACCCATTAAACTAAAAAAGTTCAAGGTTTAATGGTTCAATGCTTCAATCCTTATTTTTATGCTTGATGATAGACCCTTTAAACTAGTTGAACTTGCTAATCCTTTTACCAAAAAGTTGAGAAAATGACAAAATTGAATGTTCAGAACAAATTTTTGGAAAGGGGATGGATAATTTTGGCCATGCAGGACCAAAATAGTCATATGTTGTTTGAAAAATGAGGAGTCATTTTTTAGGGACAACACCAGGATCCTAAAATAATGACAAGCATACTATTCACTCTTTTAGTTAGGTAGGAGGCCTCTTTTGACATCCCTCGATTGCCTTTGAAGAAATAATTAGAATGTGATATAATATTCCAAGAGTCTATCACACAAAAGGCTACCTCTCTAGAACAAGAGTGGGATCAATAAAAAGTAGAGAATGTGGAACTCAAGGCTTTCATGCAAGAATAAATGAAGATAATTGAAGACACTTTCCCAACCTTAGCCTCTTGAGTCATAGGGGAACAAGTCATGTCAGACCACAACTGGGTCAAGACCTTGGTCACATAGCTCAAAAAAGACTGGTGCAAAACACAACAACTTCTTGCCCTTGATAACTTGGGCTAAAAATTGAAGATTAACACCATGACTATGATTAATCTATTAGAGGAGTATAAAATTATTATTGGCATAAAAGCTCTACAATCCCATCAAATCATACATAGTCTTCTAGATTGGAAGGAATAGCTTGACAATACCCTTGCTAGTTCTAGTATAAACTTTACTATAACTACCACAACCAAAATACCTAGGTATATGAAATAGAACTTGATCTATAGTAATAATTCAATGCCAGGGATAATGTTCATGAAATAATCCTCAACTAGAAATATGACCTTCAATGTAGTGTATTTATGGGGCTCTAGGCAAAAAGATACGTAAAAAATCTAGAGTAGTTGAGCATAGAGATTTAATTGAAAGTCAATTATATAAGGGTAAATATAAGTGTTTTTTAGAATACATAACTCAAGGAAATCATTAGGTATTATGAACCAATGCACATCTTGATTATCATGGTCTAGGAAGTGATGCTTGGCTAGGATGCATTCAAGATTGACCTGGCTCTTTTTTATAGTGAGTTGACCTCTATGATCAAAGTCCTTGTTTAAATTCCACCATCATAACTCCATAAAGAGCTCACATAGTGCATATATACTTAGACTGAGGTCAATGATCCTATCATATAGCCTTATTTCTCAAAAACACCACCTCCTTCTAGTTGAGTACTATACAATGCACAATTTTTGAAAATTTTTGCAAAGTTTTGAACAATTTTTTATATTCATAATGACTAGTGAGACAAGCAAGGCCAAGATGGTTGAAAACCTATAAAGGGAGGCCACCTAGCTATGTTAGCCTATTGAAAACTCAAAAGGGTATTAGGTTGGTACAATACTTAGTTGAAAACATTAAATGGTGTTAGGTTGGTAGTCTACTTCGTTAAAAACCTAAAAGGGTGGGAAGTAGTGTGTAAGAGGTGAAAATTAGAAACAACACCTTGAGTGATTACTATGACTCTTACTAGTCTACTCAAAATTTTAACTTCTTCCCTCAACATACATTCAAATGAACCTATGATGTTGTCTTAGGATGAGACAACACTTCTGGGGAAGTGTTGGGAGAAGAAAAATGGATAAGAAAATATGCACAGGATATTCTTTGAATATTTTTGTGTTATATATAAATTTTTTAGCTATATGTATTTTGTCCTATCTTCTTTTTCTTGTGAAAGGATAGATTATGAATAGTATCCTATTTTTGGTACCCACATACAAGAATAATATAAATAGTTAGGAACTATAGTGATTATAAATATGTATGCTTGTATGAGGAAGTTGATGACCTTTTGCTAAGATCAATATAGACTTATTGGTTATGGTTACCCATCATATTTATTATGTTATTACTTGTATGTGTTATCATGTTTAATGTTTGGCATAGTTTGTCTTAAATTAATCTGAATGCTTTATAAACCTAAATAAAACTTTGGTT
The DNA here is from genome assembly GCA_037957365.1 of Torreya grandis. Lineage (NCBI taxonomy): Eukaryota > Viridiplantae > Streptophyta > Pinopsida > Cupressales > Taxaceae > Torreya > Torreya grandis. The sequence continues at coordinate 508,222 of JARHVA010006984.1, forward strand.
AATCTTAGTTCCTTTCAATCACATAATAACTCATTTATGTTGTGCTTTTGGTAAATATGAATTCTTTGCACTATCCTACACAAACTAATAAAACTTAACTATCCTCATCCTTATCATGTTATGTTGAACAAAGAACCTGTACTAACATCTATGATATCATTTGTGACTAGGTTTGGTGTCTTAGCCACCATATTTTTAGATAACGCATTGGCATTCCTAGGTATGATGACAAGTGAGTGGGTTCTTAAACTAGGCATCTACCTTAGCACCTCTTCCAACTATTATACTCAAGGAAATGGACTGGAAGATTCCATAAACAAGTATTTTCTAAGGATCATCAAGAGGACCATGGAAGAGAATCATATAACATGACACGCCAAGCTAAGAATAGCCGTATGGGCTGATAGGGTGACTCCTAAATCTACCATTTGTAATTCTCCATATGTTATTGTGTATGGAAGGGAAGCCAGATTTCCTATCTATATTGAGATATTTGCATTAGAGTGAGCCCATCATCTCGAGTTGATGGAGGATGATCCCATGAATGTGAGGATGATATAACTCATAAAGATGGAAGAAACTAAAGACCTTAATATGAATACTTTTGAGTCACATTAAGTTTAGGTCAAAAAGGCCTTTGTCAAGAGAGATATAGCAAGGATTTTTAAGGAAGGGGAATTATTCCTAAAATGAGACTCAAATAAGGCTAAAATAGGAAACCATACCAAGTTTGATAGCTTGTGGAGTGGTCCTTATTTGATCCATGGATATTAAAAACATAATATTTTTTACCTCACCCAACTAGATGGAGAGTTATTACCCATCCTAGTCAATGACGTTCATTTGAATCCTTGTTATTAGAAGTATTTCATTTATTGTAACATATTAGAGTAGCTATTATGCTTTCCTCTGAGTGCCTTGTGTACATTATTTTGTGTGTGTTTCCTTTTCAGTAAGTGCCTTGGGCACTTTGTTGTTATATTTCTTTTGATATTATTGATTAAAGAAAGGTTTTAGCTAGGGATATTATTTTATTATTTTCATGATTAGTTGAGAGACTACTTGGGACTCCATATGCCCAATGAACCAGTCAAGTCAAAATAGACTAGATTTTCAAGCATAAATAGCATGTTTCCCTATGAGTCACCCAAAATGTTAGACATTTTTAGCCCACACACCAATATTGTGCCTATATTGATCAAGTTTCTAATAGGTAACTAAATTAATAGATGTTTCTAGATGGAATGAGTGAACTAAATAAATCATGTAGCATGCAAAGATTTTAAAATACTTTAAGTTCACTTAATGTGCAGTTTGTCCAATTTTAGGAAAATAGGTGTCTATGGTGGTCATAAAATTCAAGTGCATGAATATGGTTTTGTACAAGCCCAAAGATCTCATTAGAGCCTTGGAAATTCATGGAAAAGGTCAAACATAATCCTAAGTGAGCCAGATCATCACCATGACATCACATAAGAAAAAATAGACCTGTTCACTTTTATATTTTATGATTCCACTCAAAAAGCATCACTATATAATATATTATAGTGCCATAGAGTTATTCATTCTAGAAACACACTCTACAAGTTTCAAATCTGCATGATATTTTTATCTCAAGATCTAAGTGTTCAATGTTGGACTTGTAGCATACGACATTCTTTCAAGTGTCAAGTTTGAGCTTCACAAAATGACCATTTAGATTCAAAATTCATTAATATGTTTAAATTTTAGAAATATATAATGGTACTCTTGAGCTCACATTTTAAAAAGTAAGATACAATGGTTCATGTTAGGTTTCAAACTAGTCAAAAGGTCCTTAGGTTAAATACCTTTAAAAATATATAAGCTGGGCATGATCTGATGGTGTAGATCAATTAGACAAAAATTCGACAGTGTGTATTCACTGACAAAAGGTGGTTTGACCCTAAATCAATGGAATACATTAATTAATACCAATTATTCTATAATATGCATAAACTCATATTTATGTGGGCCTAAAGAGATCTATAATTCATGTTGTTTCATACATCTTGATCTAATGGTGCATGAATAATTCAACATGTCAAAAGATCTTCATGGCATGAGATTGAGGGCCCATGTTCATCCATGTAGCTTGATCTTATGGTATATAGGTGGTGAAAATTGTTTAGATATGATAGTAGGGATCTATGAGGCCAATGGGAATGAAGACAAGTTGGAGTATTTTGATTGGCCTGAATAATATTCGATGGACAAGGTCAAACTAGAGGGACCATTTTGGACCAAGGAAAGCAAGTTTTTGTAGGGTCATCATTCAACCATTAGAGATTGAATTAATGCCATGGATAGGAAACAATAATGAAGTTAGGTTTGAAGAGCATAAATGGATGGCATTAAAGTTAAATATAGACCTCTAGTTCATAAATTTGTATTATGTAAGGTTATTTATACAACTATGTTTGCCATTATTAAAAGGATCTATATATATGGTGAATTCTCGGTTCTTACAAAGACATAATGGGTCTACTTGGACCTATTTAGATCAAGAATGAGGTTATATACTCTATAAGTCTACATCATATGATAACTATAGGAAAACTTATAATCTTAGATTAGTTTTCCACCTATAGAATGGACCTATAATCCAAACATGGAAATGGAGTATATATGTGATTACTAGAAAGGGTCCTCATCCTTAAGCATGGACATATTTTTGATGAGAAGCCACCTAAAATTCATAAATCCATGATTGTATCTGATCCTTGTGCATGAATTTTTTGTCTTCAGTAGGAGATGGCATGAAATATCAATGAAAAGGATCTAGTGGTTTGGAAATGTAGCTAAATGAATTCAATGCATCCTCAAAACCATTTGGGAATTTCCACTTGGTAAACCATGATCAATGTCTTGATTAGTAAAAAATGTGGTAAGGCATTCATTGGAAAACAATTTGGTAGCTCAAGTTCAATTAATGATCTAGGATGGAGTATTGCTTCTCTAATGGCATGCTCCCACATCCATTCTCGTTCTCCCTTCTCCTATATATCTTGGCCTCATTCCCATTATGGGGATTCGTAGCTCTTATATTTTTTCATTATTTTCTAGGAAAAGGATACTCATTGATATTCTTGTAAAAGTGTGTTCATTTGATATGGTTAAACCCTTTCAAAATATTTTAAGAACTACTTTTTGAAGTAATAAGATCAACACTTTGCCTATCTATTATCTTTAATCAATGCTTAGTATGCTTGTGTATGGTGAATTTTTGAAAGAGATTCTTCCTAGTTTATAATCCTTCTACTTGCTTCCTTGAAAGTGTTTTCAAGATAACTTTCAGGTCTATATCAGTGTTTTAATTTGAACCTCTTCTATGAAATATTTATACAACTAGTGATATTGTGAGATTGAGTAAGCCATAGTTGTCTTTTACTGATCTAGTGTGTGTTCAAACTTATATGAGTGTCTATTTAACTTTGGTGCATCACATTTTTATCTTTATTATCAACCCTTACCCTCTTCCTACCCATTTTACCTATGAATCATTAGTATTGTATTAGTTTAGGTGAGAATTAAGAGGAAGTCAACCTTCTTCAAAGGTCGAACTCCACCATAGGTGACCCACAAGTTGGGGCTATTCCTATTATGTAGATCAATTAGAAGCGGCCTAAAGAACCCCCTTCAAGGGAGCATATTCAGACTACAAAAATGACAAATAAAAATATCATTGTAACTTCTTCTACCCTTGACTCAATTATTGGAAATAATGATAACATGTGCACTCCATTCATAACTAGTGAAGATACACATTGTATTACACCTATGCATGAATGTATGTTTAAAAATAGTAAGAAGTTAAAATATTATTCTACTATATGTCTTATTGAGCATGAAAATGATAATTCTTCTTTTACATCTACAAGTGAAATAAATTATGATTTTGATGAAACTTGGAATAACAATGATTACTATGATTTTAGTGAAGAAATTGATTCCAGTCCTCTCTCTACTTCACCCATCTCTCATGTCAAAATTTATCACTTAGTAAATACTAATTAAAGTAATGATATATATTTAGATAAAAATGTGTGAAATTATACTCATGTTAATAACTTACATGGTTTACGTTCACATGATAAAAGTGCATCTTCTAGTGTGTTAACATGTGACACTTATTTAAAAATTAATGAAATAAGAGATACAAATGAATCTCCACCATACCTCCTTACTATATTGAAACCTATTCCTTATTCTAACCTATATTAGGGTGATAACCAATTTTCCACTCACCACGTCCAAGCTATCTCCTCTCTGAAGTTTATGGTGAGCCAATTTAATACCTATAATAATGCTCCACAAAATAGTATACCAATGGCTAAAGTTAACAATAAGATTTAGTATTCAAATGAACCTATTAAAATTGTTAACATAACTTCTCAAGAGGTAATCTCATTGATGCATGATGTGAGTAATTTATAAAAACAAGTACATTAGCTCACCCTGGAAAGAAAAACATACTACTATTGGGTTAATTCTAATGCTATCCATGGTAATCTAATTATTTGCACACTTTTTAATTCAAAACTACCAAAGAAATTTTATATGCCAACATTACCAAATTTAAATAGACATGGATATCTATACTTACATCTCAAAGATTATGGAAAGGCCATGACACATACCACTAGTAGTTTAATTCTCATACAATTATTTCCCATAAGTCTAGAGGATAAGGCATTAAATTGGTTCCACCATTCACTCTCTCGTGGTTTAATACATATATACGATGAGTTAGAATAAGTATTTCTTATGCATTGTATCCAAAATATGTGACCTCAAGTCACATATGAAATATTGACTTCAATACACTAGGGTGAGTTAGAAACAATAAATTATTACATCTTATGATTAAAATCATGTATGTAATAGTTGATCTATGATCCCTTCAATCTTATAATTTTTCATTTTCTATTGCAATACTATGAAATTTTATATTACATTCTTGGTTATTCAATAGTGATCACAATATAATTTGAATTTATAATGTGATAGATGGCCCATATATGTTAGGAACCCATGCTACCCATTCTCTTTACTTTGTTAGTATATTAACTACTATGGATGCATATGATTTATAAGTCATCCAATGAGTATTTTATTTTATCCCACATTCTTGAGAAGTAGTAGTTACTTAGATTAAACTTAGTATATAATTAAGTGTTGAGTTTAATGAAGGAATCCATGAATTTATTGTATTGATCTTGCTCAAAGGAGGTTTCCCCCTTGAAGTGGTTTATGATCAATATAATCCCTTCGGTGTTTTTGCTAATTATATAAATTTATTATTTCATGCATTTTAATTAAATAAATATGTTATTTCATGAATTTTCATTAATTTCTTGTAGGAGGATCCTCTCATCTAGTATCAGAGCACTTTGTAGGGCCAATTTATTTTCTCTCAGAAGTGTTTTTCTATTCTGTTGCATAATTTATTTAAATATTTTTTGTATCATAATAATCTATTTTAGATTAGGGTAAATAACTGTATACATAACTATGTAAAGTGTTTTGGAATAATTCTAAAAACTCATTATGAGGAGTACCATAGGAACCCAAAAGTACTAGCCCATTGAGAGGACCTACCCATGAAATGGGAAATAACCCCATCCTGATTAACTAGCTCCCGCCCACGAGGAAAACCAAGAGATATCATTTAGGGGTAAATTAGTCACCAAAATGTTTTTAGAGAGAGGTGCTTAATCAGATGGCACTAGTGGCTAGAGACATATTTTAAACCTTAGGCAGTCATAGAAACTAGGGACCCATTTCTATCAATTTTAGAATATTACTAGTGAAGTATCAAAAAAATTTCCATATCATATCTTCACATATTACTAATAGAGTATCAAAAAACTTTCCATACCAATTTCATAATATTACTAGAAGACTCTTAGAGGACTTACAACTAGAAATTTGATAGAAACCATATACGAGAAACTAGAAAGAAAAAAACTAACTTGAAACCATAAGTTTTTTTCATTTTTTTCCAATATCTCTTCATATGTTGCCCTATTAATCCTCAAAATTTATCTAGACACTTAAAATTCCATTCTCCACATTTCATCCTTGAGGTCCCATTTACCGATTCCACTCGTAATTCACTCAAATCTCAATTTTCCCTTTTTTTGGGTTTTACCATATCTTCTTTTGTTTTTTTCCATTTGCCTAAAAAAAATTCCACAGTGTTCATCTCCCTTTTCTATTCCTTTATCCCTCTCTGATAACTTTTTTAGTTTTTTCATTTTCATTTTTGAAATTTCCCTCACCTTCATCAATCATACTCTCACTTTCATCAATCATACTCTCACTACGCATAAAAATTAGTAAAATTACCTTTACCCCTTCAATTTTTTCCCAAATTAAAAAATTTCTTTACTAAACAAGTCTTAGATCTACTTTTACTACCCATTGTAAAAAAAAATCTCTTATTCTAGCCATGGTAGTAACCTAAATAGGATAAAAAAACATGGAGGATGAAATTGCCACCCTCAAGACACAAATCAAAGATCATGAAAAACTTCATGGCCTCAATCTTTAACATACCTCCTTGAATAGCAAATAACATCTAGAGTCCTCTTTAGACATTGGATTTTCTTCTTCCAACATATTTTATGGGTTGAAGCTTAATTTTCTTCAATTCAATGGTGTAGATTTGATTGGTTGGATCTCTCATGTAGAGTAATATTTTAGTCTGCATAATATTTTTGATGTCAATAAAGTCCCATTTTCATACTTTCATTTGGAACATGAATCCTTCAATGGTATCATTTGTATATCAAGTCTCATAATGAGCCAATATGGACCAATTTTTTAAGACTCATTTTGAAACAGTTTGGTCCTAGTGCTTTTGATGACTTCATGGGAACACTCACTAAACTTCACCAAATAGGAACCTTGAGAGACTATCAAATAGAATTTGAAAAACTATACAATCACATAGAGGGATTATCTGATGAATTATTCAGGAGTTACTTTTTCACTAGATTGAAGGATGCAATTTGATCTGAGGTCAAAATGTTCCAACCCAGCATGATGATGGAAGCCCTAGGGTGGGATAAGTTGGTAGAGGATAATATCATATCTCAACAATGATTTAAATCCAATTTTCTCCATTCATAAATATAACTCCATAATGATCTCACACAATGCTAGCCCCTAGAACCACTCCTATCAAGCATTTGACTCAATTAAAGATGAGAGAACATAAAGAAAAAGGAGTATGTTATAATTATGATGAAAATTTAACTTAAGGACATCAATGTGTTGAGAAAAATATCTACCTATTAGATTTTGACTCTTAGCCTAAAACTAAAATTTGGGAAGGTGCTCAGGATACAATATATGATTTAGAAGAAGCTTAGTTGATTATGGAACCTACTTCTCAAGAAGACCAACCAAAGATCTCTCTCAATGCCTTATTAGGAGTTACCACCCTAAAACCCATGTAGGTCACATGTCAATTCAAGAAGATCCCTCTCACAATACTCATTTATTTTGGTATCACTCATAACTTCATTGACCCTCGAATCACCAAATAGGTTGATTATTTTGTCCATCCTTGCTCCAAATTTGAAATCATGATTGCCAATGGGGGTACATTACCTTGAAAATGGAAGTGTTATAATGTGCGTATCTCTATTTTAGATTATAAATTTCACTTTGACATGTTTTCCTTACCCTTAGGTTGATGTGATTTTGTTTTGGGATGCCAATGGTTACGCACACTTGGACTACGTTATGGGATTTTGCTAAACTTTGGATGCAATTTTTAGATAATGGGTAAAATTACACTTTGAAAGGTTTACATGTGGGGTCTCTTATCATCATAATTTCACATTAAATGGAAAATATTCCTAATAATAATTCACATAACATCATTGCCCATATCCATTCCATTCAAATACAACTATTAACAGTCTCCACTACTCCTTCTGATCTATAAATCATTTTACATAGGTATGAATGTGTCTTTATTAAACCAATAGAATTACCACTATCATGGATAGAGGACCATGATATTAAGATTATTATTAGAAGCATTACTTCTAACATTAGGACCTATTACTACCTTTTTCAACAAAAGATCAAAATCAATATGCTCATTCAAAACTTATTGAAGTAAATCATTATTTGCCCTAGTACGAACCCATATTCTTCCCCAATTCTCCTTGTCTAGACAAAATATGGGTCATGGTGCCTTCACATTGACTTTATATCACTTAATCATATCATAATAAAGGACAAGTTCCCAATCCCTATTGTTGATGAACTTCTTGATAAGCATCATGATGTTCATTTTTTCTCCAAGTTGGATCTCCTCTCTGGATATCACCAAATCTAAATTCACGAGGATGATATTCCTAAGATAAATTTTCACATTCATGATGGCCACTATGAGTTTATATTTTTTCCCTTTGGCCTTACTAATTCTCCTTCAACATTCCAATTATTTATGAATAAAATATTCTGGCCCTACCTATAAAAATTCATTTTGGTCTTCTACAGTGATATTCTCAACTATAGTAAAACATGGTCTGAGCATCTCCAACATCTACAACTCATATTAAAACTTATCTCTAATCATCATATCTATGAAAAATAGTCCAAATGTGATTTTGTGTAGGATGAAGTGGAGTATCTTGGGCATATTTTTTTATCCCAAGGGGTTTAGGTAGATCTTAAAAAAATAACTACCATGACAAATTGGCCTCATCCTTAGACAGTCAAGAGTCTCCATGGTTTTTTAGTGATAAATAGATACTATCACAAGTTTATCAAGGATTATGGGAATATTGTATCTCTACTAACAACTATGTTTAAAAATCATGCTTTTACATAGACATAATTTATTGAGTGTGTATTTGAATAATTGAAACAAGTTATGTGTACTACACCTATTCCAACTATGGCAGATTTTACCAAGACCTTCACTATCAAGAGTGATGCTTGTGTAAATAGACTTGGTGCTATTCTAATCTAATAAGGATGCCCCATTTCATTCACTAGTAAATCCCTTTCTATAAATAATTTATTACTCTCTACTTATGAGAAGGAAATGATGTCCATTTTGCATGTAGTATAAAAGTGACAACCATACCTATTGCGGAATAATTTTTGCATCAAAACTAATCACTAGAGTCTGATTTTTTTTTTGTAACAATGATTCTCCACCCCATCACAATAGAAATGGGTCAGTAAACTCATGGGTTTTGACTATGTGATCACTTTCAATAAGGGTAAGTATAATATTATGTTTGATGCTCTGTCTTTCACATTTATAAACCAAGCTTCCCTTTTAGTTATTTACATGCCAATTCAAAATTAGTTGGACATTGTATAGCAAGGGTATGCCAATGACTCTTAATTATCTCAAATCATTAAATATTTATCCACTAACACCTCTATCATACCAAATTTTTTGGGATGGTACTTCTATATGATATAAGGGCCACTTGGTGATTCCCTAGAGCACAGATCTTCATCAAATTGTATTCTATAAATTCCATTCTTATCCATCTGTAGGACACTCAAGGTTTCTAAACATTTATAATTGGGCATGATATAACTTATTTTGAAAGGGAATGAAAAAGGAAATTCAACAGATTGTGGTTAAATGTGATACCTACCAATGTAACAAGGATGAAACACTCATTCCTAAGTTGATCAAACCCTTGGCCATACCTATCAAGATTTGGATAGATATTTCTATATATTTCATTAAGGGCTTCCCTAAAACTATATTGAAAATAGTGATATTCATTTTGGTTGATCACCTCACTAAATATAGTCATTTTATGCCCTCGACATCCCTATACCACCTCCACAGTCACCAAAATTTTCTTATACTAGATTTTCCATCTTCCTAGAATTACTATTTCCATTGTATTTGATCATGATACAACCTTCAACAACCATTTTTGGATAGAACTATTTTGATGCACTAGCACATATTTAAAGATGAATTTTGGGTATCACCCACAAATAGATGTCCATAGTAAAATTGTCAACCAATGCTTGAAAACATTCCTTCATTGATTTACCTCAAACAAACAACATCATGGGGAAAATTGGCTCCTTCTCATTTAATGGTGGTATAATACCTCCTACCACACTTCAATTAAAATGAATCCATATAAAGTAGTCTATGGTCAAGCACCACTAGTACTCCTTCCATGCACCCCTAATATTGCACCATTTCAAGTAGCTGACATGTTTCTCCAAACTTGGAATTAGATCCTCAACACTGTTTGAGATAATATTCATATGGCACAAAATATAATTAAATAATAGGGTGATTAGAACCATTTCAAGCACACTTTTCAAGTAGGTGATATGGTTTTTATTTTCATATAACCATACAAAAAATCCTCCTTAAAACTCAAAGGGAATCATAAGCTAGCTCCCATGTTCTATGGTCCATATAAGGTTATCCAAAATATTGGGGCTTATAAGTTTGAGCTCCCACCTTCTTCCCAAGTTCACAAAGTATTTCATGTCTCTTGTCTGAAGAAATTTTTTGGCATAAATATCAGAGTACAAACTATTTTACTAGAACTTGATAATGAAGGATACATCCTTATTGATTCAAAGGAAATCCTTGATAGGAACACATGCTAAATTTTCTCTTGATCCATTACATAGGTAGTAATTCAGTAACATAGAATTCAACCAAAGGATGTAACACATGAACCACTATTTAGATACAACACCAATTCCCACATCTAAAGATTTGAGGACAAAGATTTTTCTAAGAGGGAGGGGATGTTAGGAACCTTTGTTACCCATTCTCTTTAATTGTTTATTATATTATTTACTATGAATGCATATGCTTTTTACTTCATCTTATGATAATGTTTTTTTATCCCACATTTGTGAGAAGTATTAGTTGCTCAGATTAGACTTGGTATATAAGTAAGTGTTGAGGCCAATGAAGTCATCAACAAATTTATTGTATTGAGTTTTATCAAAGGAGGTTTCCCCCTTGAATTTCCATGTGATCAATATAATCCCTTTGGTGTTTCCACGAATTATATAAATATATTATTTCATGCAATTTCATTATATAAATATGTTATGTCATGCATTTTCATTAATTTGTTGCAAGATCATCTCAATACATTTATATTGGTAGTCGATAATGGAATTAAGTGTTTATCAAATAATATTTATAATATGATGATTTATTTATTATAAGTATCTATAAATTGTAACATTTTGTATCAAGAAATCCACATTATTCACTAATTTTTGTCAAAATTAATAATATAGTGCAAAATGTAAAATTGTTCTTCTACCTAAATTATGATTGATTTTACAAGAGTTTGCCTTGGTGGTGAATTTAGCATATAATAATAATGGTGTGTGATAACATATATATTTTTATTCTAATTATGTTTACTACCTATAATTATTTTATATCTTTTTACCCTTTTATATTGTTCTTGAGTAGGAACCTTTGAATTATCATTGTTCTTTTCATATGAAATATCTTAATACTCTCATAAACCAATAGATGTAAACATATTATGAGACAAAAACTTATATAAATCAATATTTAATGATCATATATATTATATTTCATATCATGATCATCATCCTCACTATCATAATAATCTATGACACTATAATTTGGATTTTTTGAATTCACAAGCAAGGGAGGATCTCAATTTATCTTTTTTTATACGTTATCTTGTGGTTATTTCTTTGTTTCTTTATCAACGGTCACAATTGGATGTTTTTAATTTACTTTAATTTTTTTTCAACCTCATATGCATGATCTTAATAAATTTATAGGATGTGATGGGGGAATTATAGAATAATGGATAAAATATGGTTATGAATTACCCACATTATTATATTGTGTCATTTTAATATATTTAAAGGGATAAGTTTCCATGGGGGATGTATAAAAATAAAAAATATAAATTAAATTCACACGTTTGTGTAATTTACATATTGAGATCGATTTCATCACCTTCACTCTCATACATACTCGAGTTTGATGTTCCCACATCCCCTCTAGATCTAGATTGAGACCAAGCTCTATGATTGTGTTAATTATATCATAGAACTAATACCTTAACCCTCATCTCCACTTGATATCATTTTAGATTAATATAATAATATAAGTTCCTATTGCATTTCCAATCTATAATATAAGGTGTAATCATATATCACATTTAGAACTTGGCATGTGCCTCATCTATATCCCTAGTTACCCACTTATACACTATAGTGTCAATGGTTTCTCGATCAAAAAGGTGGACATGGAAACTTATAAATCATATATCCCTCTCCTCTAACCCATAATCCATGGAATCATCAAGAATGTGTCATGTTAGCTCTTACAATGTAGCCTCAATGATGGTATCCTAGTATTCATAATTTCTTACAGCTACAAACACTAGCATAGTGTATTAAATATATACTTGATGAGTAAATACTAAAATAAACCAAGTATATAATATACAATAAAAAATTACCCTCAATTTCTCTAATGGGTTCTAGATCTAGTATATCCTTCATAATGGTCCCATATCCTAGAAATGATGGCATCTATATGTGTCATCCCTAGTATAATATGAAGGAATTGGTATCCCCCACATCATCTAAATTAGGTATCTATATCATATCATCTCATTCCATCACTATAATTAGAGTCAACTTAGTTTTTTTGGGTCTCAATCTACTAACTAACCTTGATGGGGCTCGATAAATCATCAACCACACCCATGGTGTGGGTGGAACATCTTGGAGCACACCAAACTACCATATCATCCAATCATTCTTAAATATCTCAAAAAAATTAACCCAAAGGTCACATAACCAACAAATTACATGAATCTATCTTAACTAAATCCCATCCTCAATTCATCCATAAAATTCCCTAAAGTGTTTCCATGTAATATATATATATATATATATATATATATATATTTCACTTGATTTAATATCCATTGACAGTGCTTCACACTCCTCATTTACATGGGAGATATGATAGTCCATATCTATAAAAATATATATGGGTGTGCCAAACGTACATGTGGAAACCACTCATGTCTATCCACTAAAATGTACTCATAAGCCCAATAATGTAATAATGCCTATGATCTAATCCCACCACCAAACAACTCCTGAGTAAAATGGTATAAATCCTTATCTAAGTGGGATATCATGGTGAGACTCCATGATTTTATGGTCCCATTTGCTTATATGTTCTATAAAATTACATACATCCTATATGAAATGGATACCTTGATATCATAAACAATAAAAAAATGAATCCATTAACACCACCAAAAATAGTCATAACTATAGAACACTAGCCATGAAAATAATAATAATAATAATACATCACTATTACTCCCTCGATGATGCATCCCCATAGGTACATCCATAAAATACCTTGAGGCCTAGTTTATGGTTATATCTATAGATACCTCCTTTAATAAAACATATTGACTAGTAATAAGAAATATAAGTATCTTATACACATCCTCCAAGATAATAATAATCTTTGTAGTAAGCATCTAAAAAGTACATGTTTTGGCATTCCATCACTCACATAGTGTAGTCATAATATGATTATCCTAAAGGATCAATACAAGTGATGCCATGTAACCCAAACCATTTATATCCATAACTAGTCTATCATCATCTTTCAAAGGCAACCCATGTAATCACTCCATAATTTAACCACTACATAACTCCCTTATGTGTATATCTACCTATAAAATACATAGAATAATCCATTAACATCTCCAGATGGAAAATATACATGATAAAAAATCACTAAATGAAAATTTGAATCAAATTTTTCAATATTTATTTTACAGGACATTACGTTTACACATGGGACTATAGCGTTAGACACTAGCATGGTCCACAAATAGTAACATGATAGGCTAGAAGATTAGTGTTTCCCCTGGGATATTAGTACAACCTTCTTAAAAATCCCTAATCTATCTCAAATGAAGTTAAAATTATGAAAATCATAGTCTATGATTCAAGAACATAGAAAATGATGAAATTATTACTAAGATGACCTCCTAATTAGCCCATATAAATGCCTCTACCTTCTCATAATAGGCAACATTTTTACCTCATCTCCTTGGCATGTTTTATTCACTTAAAGTAGAAATTGTCTTAAATTAGAAAGTTTAAATGATTTTTTAAATCAATCAATCGATCAAACCTATTTAACCAATGTTTTAAAAATTCCACCCATCTAAGGTTGGCCCCACATGAAAATTTTTCTAACTATTACCAAAATATTCTAATCGTTATATCTTAAGAATCATGGATCCAATTGTTGATATGTGTCTTGCATGTAAAACTCAATGATGACATCCCTTGTATTGTACTAATTACATTTATATCCTAATAAATTTCACTCTATAAACAATAACTCATTTTTCCTTAATAAACTCACTAAAGAGCACAAGTCTATCTCATTCTCAATTTATAGACAATTTCTATATATTATCAAAATAATTGATCCTACAAGTATCTTATAAATGCTAGCTATTCACTAACATTGATATACTTTGGCTCTAATACTTAGTTTATTAAATATAGAAACACATATTTTGTCTCATAAAATTAGTGGATCATATATACAAAGTTATAATTTGGCTCAGATTTATGATTCAATGACTCAGACACATAGTTTGGCTTAAATACACAAATTAACTCAAATATTATAATACATAGATGTACTCAGTGAATTAGGTATATGGAAAAATAGTATGGCTCAAATACCTTGATTAACTCAGATATTTAGATACAAATACTTTATTCAGTGACTCATATATCCAAACATAGTTCTATTTACTCAGACACTTAAATATTCGTATAAGTCAATACAAAGTTTGACTCAATTCCAAGGTTCCACCATAATGGTTTAAATACTTAGTTTTTAAATAAGATTTAAACATATTTATAGACTCATATTATGATTATAGTTGTATGTACATGGCACACCATCTCTATATATACACATACAACTTTATGAATAAGATACACAACTACATTACTCAGATTAGGTTTGAGGGCATGATGTAGGGAACATGTCCTTAACCCAACAAGATTTCACCAAGTTATATAGATGGAATGGAAAATTATACCATTATCTATGCACAAAATACTAGATTTCACTCAGATTGTCACCAATATGTCAATAGGATTTCACCAGATTCGGTCATATAGACATCTATAGTGATTGATCCATAATTTCTACTAGACCTAGATTATGCATGTCAAGTGATAGTTTTGACCTCCTAACAGATTAACTCTCAGACTTAGTTACATATTAAAGTGGGGTCAAGTAGGGATTATTTTTCCAAATTTATAGATTACTTATCAAAATCAATTACATATTAGAGTGGGGGTAAGTAGGGATTATTTCTCCACATTTACATATTATTTACAAGACTCAGTTACATATTGTAGTGGGGGAAAGTAGGGATTATCTATCCATATTTTTATATTACTTCTCAAACTTAATCACATAATAGAGTATGGAAAATAAGGATTTATTTCTCACAATATAGTTATTTATTCATCTTTAGTACATGGGACACCTACATTGTGATATTTCTCTTCACAATTAGTATTCCAATGCATGTCCTCTTCTCTGGCCAAGAAGTGGGTTGGGTCTAGAGCACATCCATACAATAAGTACACATACCCTCTTTTATTTTTATTTTTATCTAATATTTCCAATTCCATTATAGTACTATAATAAAATGGGGGAAATGTACAGACCCTAAATTAGTCAAGAAAACACAACTACTGTGTATTTTTAACTCTTACATAAGAAGTTCTAATGATGAATGAAGGTCTTTTTCACATGGTTAATTTGGTATATTGGTCCTTATTATACCTTTTATTACCATATTTTTGCACCTTCGGTGGTCTTATGTCATGCCTATCCCAATCATAGTGGCCCATGGTTTTTTTTCTAGTCACAAACCAAATTTTTGCTTACAGAAAAATAACATAGTCGTAGATAGTAATGCATTGTGCTATTGTCCAATAGTCACATTTTTATCTTTTTTCAAGTCCTTACCCTTTTTTTGGGTATATTATTTTAGTTTTATATACCTTTTCACCTTGTTTTCCTATGAACAGGTGCTTTAAATTAAAATTGAATTTCCTTCTATATAAAAATCCTCACAAGGCATCTTACATCTATCACTTATTACTTGGGCATATAATTTCATAAAAATTAATAAATAATATAGCTCAGTACTCTGCATATTGCTTAGAATCACACATAGATCTACATGCTTGATCAAAGAAGGGCCTAATCAAAGAGTCATTTTAGTATATTGTGCACATTGATTATGCATGTTCCTTAAGGGTGAACAACATGTGATCTGAGACCCCTACCATTGTGGTTAATGTAGGCAATAACTAAAACAATAGGTGTTATATATTTCATGATAATAATATCTCACAACCCATATTTTACCCTTCTTTTGTATTTTATTCCATTTTTGTTCTGTGTGTGTAGGTATCCATTAGGGATTTGAAGGAAAAACAACCAAATACTAACAAAAAAATACAATAAAAATATCCTCAACACATAAACAACACTTATAAAATCTCTCATAGTAACAATAGAAGTCTCAGATCCCCTATCCAAAAAAGGACATTAGTGTGGAACCTTTTTTAATAGCACAGTGTTCTAGTGTGTAGCTGAACATGCCACTATTATAATGTAACAATAACTCTATAATAAGAATGAAAAGACTCAAGGATATTATTATAACATGTTTCAACATTTCCATCATCTAAAGACACTCATTTTACTTGAGATAAATGAATCTTATACTTAAAAATTATTTTGGGTAAATTAATTAAATTAGATGTTTTGTAATATATATTTATATTTACCCTCTTTACTCAACATTTTAACAATCTAGGATTTACACTAGTAAACACCTAAAAAATTAAATTAAATCCATAGAGATCATGTGGATGTGTGATAAGGGTGTGTAATATCCATATGTGTATGCAAAAGTCATGTAATAAAAATGTAATTCAGTACTAATATTATCAAGTGTCTAATACCATATTTTAATATCAAAAAATGTAAGTATTTTTTAATTGTTTTGACTTAAAATAAGAATATTAATCAATATTTTTATATATGGAAAAGGAGACATACAATGAGTAAATATGTAATTATTATTATTTAATATTTCTTATTATTTTTTTATGAAATATCTAAATTTCATATATTTATTAAATTATTTTTAGATTATCTACTTGAAAATAAAACTTATTATCTCCATCATAATTGAAAATAGATAATTGATGAAGCTCTCGAATGATTTATAGATGTAGTTACATGGTAATTAATTTAATGGGAACACCTCCATGAATTATTAAATCATCACATTGAGTTAAACACTAATAATATCAAGTTTATTTTAGTATAATATCTATGTATAAGGTAACATAGTTGAAAAGACCCCAAAAAAGTATTTTTAAAATGTATAATATCAAAAATTAATAGATTCAATTGTAGGGAATGTGAGATATGGATATAATTGTGAGGAATTTAATATTATGTGTATGTATTACAATGGAATATATTACAACATAAACTCTTTATTTAAAAATTGTATAATGCATGAAATACATGATGATAATCATAATTTCAATTATGAATATAATGTGCATCCAATATAAAAAATGTAATAAGACATTTAGGTGATGGAAAATACATGCTATATAAAATAGATATCTTTAAAGTAAGTAAATTTTAAGATTCTTTAATGATTTGATGAAATTTTAAAAACACATGTAAAATGTAATTTTTTATTTCCCATGTATATTAGGTGAT
Organism: Torreya grandis; assembly: GCA_037957365.1. NCBI lineage: Eukaryota > Viridiplantae > Streptophyta > Pinopsida > Cupressales > Taxaceae > Torreya > Torreya grandis. The sequence goes on from JARHVA010006984.1 coordinate 526,112, forward strand.
TATAAATATTTATTTCAAGTAATTTATCATGGTGAATGTTTTATAAGAGAATATCCAATGAAATATACATATTTAGAGTTATGAAATTATGTCATTTATTAATGAGTTTTAAATCACACAAATATGAAATAAATTATTCTCATAAACTAAATTAATATTTTAATCATATAAAAACATAAAACTAGAGGTGGATAATCCAAATTAGATATGGCTACACTTTTTTTTAAGAATGTCAATTACACTTTATGAACTTGGACTAACACCTGATTATGTTAGATTTATAAAGTATGGAATTAAATTCAATGATTAATAAGATGATAAAATTACTAATATTTTTAAATGAAAAAGGAAAAAAATATTATCATTTAAATACACTTTAAATGTGTCCGATTTTTTTAAATAAAATTCATATTATATATATACCACTCTTGAAAATGAAATATATAAGAAGTGTTTTTAATCCTCTAAGGTTTATATGGTACCAATGTTGATGATATGAAATAAATAAAAAAATTCTTTCATTTGATAGGTATACAATTTATGAAGTAGAAGTATTGAACAAATATCTTGTACATTATATTTATTTTAATTTTAATTTTTATCTAATTTTTTAAATGAAGAGGTTCTTAAGTGTGTTGTTTAAAAATGAATATGGAAAATAAACATTATAGAATTTGTTCATTAATTTATATTTATGAATTTTTTCATGTTCTCTATGAAACACTTCTTACTATTTGTTAGAGATTCCCTAGTTAGTTGGTTTTGTATGGAAAAAAGTGAGTAAATTTAGTCCCCTTTCAAGAAAATTCATAATATAATTAAACCCAACTCATGACTATATATATCTGTGTGTGTGTGTGTGTGTGTGTGTGTGTGTGTGTGTGTGTGTGTGTGTGTGTGTGTGTGTGTGTGTGTGTGTGTGTGTGTGTGTGTGTGTGTGTGTGTGTGTGTGTGTGTGTGTGTGTGTGTGTGTGTGTGTGTGTGTGTGTGTGTGTGTGTGTGTGTGCGCGCGCGCGTGCGTGCGTGCATATTTTTTAAATCCATAAAATTATGAGTATATTTATAGACACAAATATTTACATAATTTTTTTTATTTAATAAAATTTTAAGATACTTAGTTTTAACTAGTTACACACACACGGGTTATTTATGCATATTTTTTAGATGCATAAAATTAAGGGTATAATTATATACACAAATAGTTACATAATTTTTTTTAATTATTTAATAAAATTTTAACGTGATTAGTTTTCATTAGTGAATGAAATATTAATTAAATATTTTTTATATTTAATTCTTTCATATCATTTTAAAATATGTATTCAAAATATAGTGTTGGGTTTGATGGTTTGAAACTATAATTACTAATAGACTCATTTTTATTTAGATATTCTACTCAAATTAGGGGTAAAAATAATTTTAAATAAATCATATATGAATATTCCTTAAATTTATAAAATTTTAGGGAATGTGTTTTTCCTTTAAGGAATATACCCACATATATTTACACCTAGAATTGCATTATCCTAAACTAGTTGGAATGGGTGGATTGTATGAAATCCAAAAATTAGTTGAAACTCTAGGCAAAAAATATAGTCTTAATATTACATATTTTTTTAAAAACATTCATGAAATATACACCATATAATGTAAAATTATAATAATATACATTATAAGAAGAAGTTGTTAATCACCTAAATACACATTTATATCCAAACTTGCATAAAATTCCAATACACAATAGAAGAGAATACAATCCATTTTTTTAAATATATATCATGGTATTAAATATTAATTAAAAATAAAACATATAATATTATTTAAATACAACTTGTTTGAAATAAATTTTAGAGCTCAAGATATTGTTTTCACTAAAAATACTATCCCTAAAAGGAAAATCATCTTAAATTAAGATTTTGCCAAAAAAAAGAAAAAACTTTTGAAATGAGGTTTGTGTAAATTACAAAAACATGAAATTTCCATGTATTAAGGATTACTATTAAAATATTTGAATACTATATTTAATATTTTAATACCATAATGTAGAATTATTAAAAGTTTCAAAATATACCAAATAATAATTATTCACTAATTAGCCTAGTGAATAATATATATCAATCACCTTAGAATAAAAATCAAAATATTAAAAGATATTTAATATACTCAACATTCCATGTGAGTTTATATACATGAAAATAGATATTACACACATCATAAATTTTCCAAACCAATTCCATAATAAGACTTATTTGAGGTCTTAAATTATGGTGACTAATGATTATTATGTTAAGGATGATAATTTAATGATAATATTATTTGTTCAAACACTTTAAAATATTTTTTTAGATTAAGGTAAAAACAGGTTTTGAAGGGACCCCGAAACCCTAAAAAAAAATAAAAAGATGAAGCATTTACGAACACAGGCAAAACCTAAAACCTACTACAAAGAAGTAACATTAACAGGTTTTATATGGACCTAAAACCACTAGAAAGTCCACAAGTCATAACCCAGGTTTTACATAGACCTGGCTACACCATAGTCAAAAGATTACAAAAAACTAGGAAACAGGACCAGATAACACAACCAACTAGAAGAACTAGGCTATTCTTCCAGTTCCAAAATCATTTTCACTACTTCCTTACCTTTCATAGTAGTATCCTGAATGGCAGTAGCCACTGACATGGCTCCCTCTTGCATAGCTTTCTTTCTTGAGCTCTGTCTCGTCCTCTTGCTAGGCCCCTCCAAGGATTTGATCTCCTCATTAGCTCTTTTTCCAATATTAACAATTGCAACACATATGTTAGATGTAACTTCCTCCATTTTCATTCTGCTCTCCTTGATGAGTTCCCTTAGGTTGTTCTCATAGTCTTTGAGCCTGATGGGGATGTCTCTCATCTATTTTTCCACATTATTGATTTTGTTCCAAACTGCCTTCTGGTTGTCTTCCATTTTTTCCATTTTCCTTTTGAGATCCATTATCTCCTTAAACATCCATGAATCGAGTTGGAGGATAGCCTCTGCTTTGAAATTAACCCATCTCGTCGGTGTGTGCCTTTTATCATTCTACCTTTTATCACTCCACTCTTCTGTGTTCTTATTAGGACTGTTCCCTCCTTCTTCAATGTGGTCCTCTCTTCCCCTTTGATTCTACTCCTTAGTTTCAGCTTGAACTCCCAATTCCATTTCTTGGTTGTTAGCCTGAACTATGTTTTCCCTCTCATTTATCAAAACAGGGTCCTCAACAGGGTCATCCAGGACTTTATCATCCTCAGGCACTTGTTAGTTTTCCTCAGAGTCATGTTCACTATTTTCAGACTTCACCTCTATGTTGACTCCTTCTTTCTCATTCTTCTCTTGAACTTCTTCTTCCTCATTGGAACTTGAATTCCTACTTTCTGTTCCTTCCTCTTCCTCCAAGCTTTCCTCCCCAGACTTATCAGTTATCTCCCACTCTGTATCCTCATCAACATTCTGATTCTTGACACTAGGGGCCTTGATTTTAGCTTTCCCTTTAACAATTTCACTCTTGTTACTCCATGAATCCTTATTTTTCCCCAGATAAGGGTTCATAACCATGGCCTTGTTCTTACAATAGCCTTTAATTATCAGAATTAATCCTTCATGCAGAATAAGATGCATTTCCTTCTTCCTGTGAGCGAATAAACTTTGGACCAAAGAGAAATGCAAATAAAAGGAAAAGGAAATTCTTACTTTGTGTCTAAAATGATTTAGGAATACAAAGTGGAATTTGTGGACTCTCTTGCTTCTTCCATCGAGTATGAAGTACTCCCAAATATAGCATAAGACATCCCTCCAAATGCCCTTAATCTATTTTAGTTTAAAGAAATCCCCATTCTTTTCTAGCTTCTACTCTTCAACGTCTGTCTTAGGGAATTTGCAGAAGGACTCATTTGAAATGCTAGTCTGCTTGGAGAATTTTATTCCTTCTGTAGGTAGCCCCGTAACCTCTGCTATAAATTCCTCTATTAGATTCACTGTGATGCCACGTAGAGTGACCCTATCATCAATCCAATTTTTGAAAAAAGCCATTGTAATATGAGGTTTTGAACCATGGAGCCTTTCCATGTAGTTCACAACCTTCCCTCTCTACAAGATTTTCCAGACATCCTATTTCGCTCTCCATTCTTCGCAATTTTTGGGTTCCTGCTTCCTTGGTTCTCCTTTCCTTACGTGAGCCATGCAGATTTCCTTTGATACCCAATCACTATAAACTATACAATGATCCCACCTACTACCAATTTGGTTTAAAGCTCACCTTTTTTTAGGCACTCTCAGGATCTGCTTCTCATTCTCGAGGGCATTCCTTTTTAATGATTATAAACCTTTCTCCGCGAAGCCACTCCTTTAACTCATTAGATTTCTATTACAAGCTAATCTTTCCTTCCTTTGCATTTATTGCGTCATGATGAATGAGTTGTTTAAGATCCACATTATTTTTTAATGTTTCCTGCCACCTCACTATGTGTCCTATTCAGACTGCATAATTTGCTATCCAATCTACAACTCCGTTAGCTTCACGGTAGGTGTGGTTAATTTCTACTTTTTCAAATTTTTTGATTAAATTTTTCATTTCCATCACCACAACCTCTATAGTCCATGACACAAAAATTTTATTGTTTAGAATATTTATGATATTCAAGGAGTCCCCTTCTAGCCATAATTTAGAATATCTTGAATCCACAGCTAGTTTGATGGTTTGAAGGGCAGTGGAAGCTTCAACAATATGACAATTCAACTTTCCAATGGGGATTGCAATAACATCGATTACATTTCCCATATGGTTTCTCAAGACTCCTCTGCATCCTGCATTCCCTGGATTCCCTTTAGCAGCTCCATCAAAGTTTCCTTTAATCCACCCTTGAGGGGGGACATTCCAAGTAACACCTAGTCTAGGATTTTTAGGTTTACCATTAGAGTTTTCCATTCTTAAGGGATTATCCACTTGAAAGGTTGGGTTTGGATTCCTTTGCAACGAAAAATTCTCCTTAATAGTTCTAATGATGTTCTGCCCCACCACCCATCCGGGAAGTTCTTTACTTCTAAAAATTCAGTTATTTCTTTCCTTCCATATTCCCCACCAAATATGGGGAAGAGTTAGTTTCCATAAAAATATAACTTCAGGACTCTTGGAGGGACAATACCAACTTTTAAGAGATAGTTCCACATTTTTGTGGAACACTTTAAAATATTTTTATGTATTTATATGATAATTTTTTAAAACATGGAATTCATTATTGGGATTATTTCAAAATGTGGTTTAAATTAAATTATATAGATAATACTCACTCAAAATTTATCATTAGTGATCTTATTAATATAAAGGTGAATATCAATCTAAGCTTCCAAATGTTCAATAAATATTTAAAAATAAGATATTATTAGATTACATAAACACTTGTAACAAATCAATCTATGTTTTTAGGATTATATTATGATGATTGTGTATAATGAACCTTTAAATTTGAGATAATCATACACAATGGATACAAATATTTATAACAACATCAAATATAGTCACAACCCTTTCAAAATAAGGTAATTAAAGATTTATGTTATTGATAAATATATAGCTCCTAATCTACTTATAATTAATGATAAATTTGATAAAGTGATGGGATCCCTTATGGTTATGAGGTAGAAGGTATTTAGAAATTAAAATAAAATTCTTCCATCCCAAAATAAGACTTATAATAAAGACACACATAAAATACCATTCCAAAAGGGTAAGGTGGAAAAATGGAAAATGAAAGTAAAACCCATACCATCTCATAAAAATGTGAAAGAATTAAATGAGGATGATGAATTTGAATGTTGTGATAAATTTTTTAATGTTATGTTCTATTTAAATTGAAATTATAAGAACATATAAACTATTGAAAACTAATTTGTATCTTTAGAAATATACAAATTAAATGTAAAATATTAAATTTATAATACTAAAAGTGAGATAAAAATAATAAATTGATAAATAAATATGATAACTTAACTAAAATAATTTTATGATGATTTTATAGGTTGGATATAGCTTGAAACCATCTAAGAATACTTACGAACTATGTCATAATCAAAATAAAAAGTTTAAACTGTGTTAGGACAAAGCTTAACTAAAAGGATATGATTGTACTATGGCCTTGTATGTGTACTAAAACAATGCCCTAGTTGATTGCATGAATAATTTTTTTGATTTAACTATATGAACCTATTTATGAGTATTATTATTTGATTTCATGTCATAATTTGATATCTGGTATACATTCAAAATCTGAACCCTACATCCTACATAATAAACATAATAGATATTAAATTCAAAGGGAGGAATTGATGAATGTGAATAGATGAGATATCCTTAGAAAACCCTATTCAATTTGAGTGTTGACTATATAAAAAAGGGCGTTATGATGATATATTTATCCCTCCAAGTTTTAATATATGAATCTTAAATTTTATATATCAATGCAAATAGATAAATTGATTTGAATACATTAAATTTAGTGTCCTTAACCTACAATAAAACAATTTTGGAATTGGTATTTGATTATTAGTGTGATTCATAATTTGAATTGGAAAGAATATATATATTCTTTTATCAATGTGAAGTAGAATTTCCAAGTGATTAGTATATGTGTTTATAAAATCCTTGATGTGCTTATATAGAATATTTTTTTGAATTTTTACATTAACCAACCTTAATAAAATCAAGTGAGGGGTAAAATTTAATGTCTTGAATATAAAATGTTATCATTAAAGTGAAAATATAAGGTCTTAGAAGAATATATACTATTGGGACTATTCTGAAAGGTATTTATAATCAAAATAGGGACAAATTAATGATGTTTTAACTAGTTTTAGGATATTTTATAGAGTCCATTCCAATATATGGGTAGAAACCTAGGTTCATTCCAATCATAAAATATATCAAGGTGAATCCTAATATTACCATAAGACTTAATCAAGGCACACCATAATTAAGAATACCACAATCTTGATTCATTTATCCATCACTCAAAATTATTTCATGAGCTTCCACCAAAAGTTGATTTTGATTATGACATTGATATGACCATTAGATTAATTTTTGACTTTTACTGATGCCATTAGGTTTCACATTAATATATCCTAAACTATCAAGGAAAGTGGATATACTATGAATCATGATTATGTGACCCACGTCCATCACTAATTGCCCAAACATATAGGATCTCACACTTCAAAGTGATTCCACTTGGTATTTCCTCACATATTTGGAATCATGGAGGCATTAGGATTTTATCCCCCCAAGGGTTTAGTCTTCACAATCTCTAGTTTTGAATGTTGAGATATATAGGTACACTAAACTACATAGGTATTGAGGTATTAACTCTAATGTCTCAATCTTTTTGAACCTTCATGCTCCCAAGTGTAACCAATTGGAAGATCCACAAAACTTTGGTAATTTTGTGGGATTTAAAATATTTAGAGGATTGAGACTTCTAGCTAACCCTCTAGGATATTAAGTTGATGCCACATAACATCATCTAGCCAACTATAAAAAATATCAAAATTTAATTAAGGAAAAATCTAAAATAAAATATGAATCAAAAAATTTGAAGGCAAAAAGCTTAAAGAAAAAGAATAAAATAGGACCCAAGACATAAGACTTTGAAACATTTATCTTTGACTTTTTGCCTAAAAATATTGTGCTACAAAACTTTGGAAGACCTAAAAATTTGAATAATTTTTTTTAAGTATTCAAAACTTTTTTTTTACCCTATATGCAAACATTACAACATCATTCATTTCTAAGACCCAAGCCTTAGTCTTTCAGAAAAATTGCTTTCACAAATTTTATTTCTAAGACATCTAAAGACACATGCCTTCAAAACTTTTATTCATGACTCTTGTTCCAAAAAAGTGGCAAAAATGTATCTAAAGACCTAAAATTTAGAATATCCTTTTTCATATTCTTTGAAACTTTTGTCTTTGAGACTTTGCACAAGATTTTTGACATCATTCATTCTAAATACCCAAGACTTCATCTTTCACAAAAATTGCTTTCATGAATTTTGTTTTGAATACTTTTGAAGACACATTCCTTCAAAAGTTTTATTCTTGAATTTAATATTAGGAACTTGCATGTGTTTAAAATTTTTATTTTAAGACCTAAAATTTATAAAAATCATTTCCAAAGTATTTGGAACTTTTGTCTTTGACCCTTTATTAAAAAATTTCAAATACTTTTTTGATAAAAAGCATGAAGGCCAACCTCTTTTTGAAATAAAATGTTAAGTCTTTTGTTTTTTAATTATCCCCTTTTTTTTATTAAACTATTAAAACATGAAGCTTTAATAAATTAAATAGGATGAAAGGTCAGATTTACTAAGGCATAAAATCATTTCTACAAACTATGGTTGCAACTGTGATAAGATTAATACTTATTAAAAATTCATATATTTTGTTAAACAATCTAATTGTTGAGAAGGCATAAAACATGCATCAATACTCTTAAAAAAAAAACCATTCAATCCATAACAACATCAAAAAATTCAATGAACTATTTATATTATTATTCCAACTAACAATCCATATCTTAATGATTGAGTTTAACTCAAATTTGCACAATATAAATTTAATAAATAAACCATACAGAGTTAAAGAAGATACATACACATATAAAAAATATTTAATCAAAACAAATAACTTAATTTTATTATAAAATCCATAATCCTAAAAAGCTTTATTTAGATAATGATTCCTTCCCAAGGGTTTAAATATGAATGGGGTTCAACATAAATACAACAATATTCTTTATCCATACTGGAAGAATTCCAAGACCTTTTTATTATTACAAGGAGATCAGTTACTAAATAAATATCAAATATCAAATTTCATTAATTTATTAAATAAGTGAGGGGGTCATCTCTCATTTTGGATAAGTAAATAAGGACCAATTAGTCTTCAACAACATTCTTGATCTTCTCCCAAGCATGTGATTTCCATAATAACGAAGGCTCACCATCCAACCTTTTTTCATCATTAAGATACTACTATACACACCCCCAAGCTTGAGACTCCTAACTCTGATCATGTTTATATCAGTTTCTAAAGGTATGTATGTGCATCTAAGTAAAGGTCTCTTACCAAAAAGGATAAACCATGCACTACCTATAGTACACATTCTTGATTTTACCCAAAGAGACTCACAGTTCCAAATACAAGATAAATAAGAATTCAAATGATCAATCAAGTGAACCAAATATTTCAATATTATAATACTATTATTCAAGTTATTATAACATAAAAAGGTTCATCAAAATATTGGATTAATAAGAGAATGCATCATTCGATTGCTTCCTTCCAATGGTCATAGAAGAGTTAAATAACCTACCACCATAAATAGCATAGGAGGACTCAAATGCTACCAATATGACATTAAAGTAAGGTTTAAACAACCTTCAACCATGCCCACCATCAGAGGAATTTGACATGTTACTATTAAGACAATTAGGTAAGGGTCAAATAACCTTACACTATGACTAGCACATTAAGACTTTGATAGGTTACAATAATGAAATTAATATGATGATCAAACAACCTTACACCATGACCAACATAGGACGAATTTTATATGATACCAAAATTAAGATGTTGTTCATATATCACCATCACTCAATGTTACAATATCATATCAAAATATGCACACAAGAACAAAATCACTTCATGAAAATAAGGAGGGAAAACCTCTCCAAAGTCCTCAAAAGATAAGCACAAAATGGAAGCTAATGCTCAACCTTGGATAAGTCAAATAAAAATAGGTAGAATAAACCAAGTGGTATTATTCTTCTAAAATAAAAAAAAAGAGTCAAGAAAATCACATAATCATTTAATTCTAAGTAAAGCAACTAAAAACATAAGTCAATATATAACCCACCTATCGACTCTGAGACAACGTAGGCATTACCCTATAGATCTCCAGGCTTAACATTCCTAACCCATTATTTTTCCTAATTCTTGATTCTTCTTCTTTGCTTTCTTAAATTTTTTTTTACTAATTTCTAGTAAAAATTCCTAAACTCAGGGAGTTTGAATAGTAAAAATAGGCATCTGATAATTAACAACCACCAACTACTTTCCAACGCATGCCTCATTAAGGGATGTTCTTTCCCATGTTAAATTAAGGTTTATGGCATCTCTTTTAGGCTTTTAAGGTTGTTTCATATATTTAATTAACTATTTTCCCTCTTGATTCTAGTCTAAGGAAAAATAATCAAATATTTATCATTTAGCCAATAGACAATATCAATGATGGTAACAATATCAAAACATCAAAAGATAACAAGTTTCACCAACCAAGCTTAAAGCCTATCCACCCAAAATATACACTAAGTTAGGAAAGGTGATGAATGATAACTTAGGAAATTGACTACTTAACATGGGTCTAATAAGGGTTTAAGGGTAAATCTATTTTGTGATAAAACCATGTTTGACATATTGTCTTTCATTAATTAGCCTTTTTCATGTTCCTTCACACTCAATGAAAACATCAAATTACCTTAAAATAATAGATGAAACTATGGTATTTATTCAAATAAGTCAATTTCAATCAATTAACCATAGCCAATCATTCATGGAATATCAACATCTACGTAGATAATTTTGTATGATTCAATACATAATAAGTTGTTATTTCATAATTCTAGAAGTAATGATTCATCATGATTTAATTGAATATATCTCATATAAATAATCAAATTTCATAAATAAACATTGCATAAATAAATTTAAGCATCATTCTTTCATAAGTAAGCAATCAATCAAGATTTATAATAGGTATTTTTCATGCTTCCTAGGACAAAAATCCTTCATAAATCCTTGCACACATTAGCTAGACATGACTTAACAACATAATTCAATAATTAGAACATATAAATCATAATTTCATAGTCATATTTTTCAAAGGTAATCCATATTCAAAATGATGTCTTGCACCCCCTCCCCTTATGAAAAATTCAACCTAAAAGCCACTATAAAAGGTGAAGATACCAAAACCTTTAAGGTGTAACATCTTCCCAATTTGATAATGATTCATTATATTTATTCCACTAGACCTTGACTTGATCCAAGTCTCTTCCTCAAAGAGTGAGCATTTTGCACACTAATATATTGATAAGCTACAAAACTAAATCCCCATTAGTCTCAAATTGAAAGGTTTCCAAATAAAAAATATGAGCAATATCAAAAACATACTATCTCAAAATAGAAACATGAAAAACATAGTGAACTTGAGCTACGCTGGGTAGAAAGGCTAGCCAATAATAAACTAGACCAACACTTTCTAAAATCTCAAATGGACCTATAAATTGTGGTCCCAACTTCAAAACTTTTCAATAATAGATAGGGATATTTTAGTGTCTCAACCTCAGGAAAACTTTATCACCAACATTAAATTTTTGATCAATTCTTTTCACATCTACATATTTATTCTATTGATCCCTAACACTCTCTAGGTGTTGTTGTATCTTAACCACTTTTCATTCATGTCTTCTATCATGGTAGGGATCATGACTCTATCCTCAAGTCCATCTCAAATTAGTGGGGTTATAAAATCTTGACTATACAAAGCCTATAAAAGTGCCATCTTAATTAAACTATGATAAATATTATTATACAAAAATTCAACAAGATACAAATAGTCTTCTAATGGGAATGATGGTCCATAACATACATGTTCAACATGTCTTCCAAGACCTGATTAACTCTCTCAATCTATTGATTAGTCCCAATATGGTAGGAAGTAATAATATTGATATGTGTGCCCAATTCATTTTGTAAGGAAGTCTATAAGTGAGAAGTATATACCATATGTTGATCTAAAATAATCTTGGATGAAATTTCACGTAATCTAACTTAATCAAAGAAAACTCTTGCCGTTGAGGTGGCACTATAGGTAATCTTCATGAGATAAAAGTGAGATACTTTGGTCAACTTATCCATAGTGACCATGATCACATCATGATGATAAGCAGAGGTAGGTAAGACCATAATAAAATCCAACGAAACATTATCCCATTTCCATTCTAGAGTCTTTTGAGGATATACAATCCTTTCAGCTGCTGATGCTTAGCTTTTACCCTCTAGAATTCAAGACATTGAGTAAAAAATTAATAAATACCACACCTCAAATTGTCCCAATGATATAATTACCTTAACTCGGCATGCATCTTCTTAACTTCAAGGTGCACTTGGTAAGGAGTTATGTGAGACTTGGACAAAATTAGCCCATACAAGCCACTAACTAATGGAACATAGATACACCTTTTATGGCATAGTAGTACATTTGGTTCAAGAAAATATCCTTCAAACTTTCCTTTTAGACTCAAACTAGAACCTAGTAGTTGTCTTACTTCCTTGTAGAGGTGATCCTTTGGAATATGCTTTAAAATATGACTCTATAGGTCAGTCAATTAACTCATTTATAACAACTCATGATGTATTCTACTCAAAGTATAGATAAATACATTTACTTTTCTTATATATATAATTTCATAGTCATATTCACATAATAATTATATCTAATTGTTTTTATGTTCATTGAGGTTAGGTTGACTAAATAGATGTTGTAAACTTAGGTGTTCAGTATTTAAAACAAAATGATGAAAAATAAAGTGTCACGACCTTAAATAAGCATGAATTATATTTTCAATTTATAAATCATGTATGGGATATCCTAACTCATAATCTTTAATATTTTTATATTTGTATGCTATAACTCTACCTCATTTCTTGAGTACATCTCCTAATCCTTACTTTGATGCATCTATGAAAACTAGGAAATCCTCAGTAAGATTAGGTATAACCAAAATTAGTGCACTTGTGAGTTTCTTCTTTAATAATAGAAAATATTCCTCATATCTTATTATCCATACAAACTTATTCCTTTTTTTTTTTTAAAGTGTGGTAATGGGGTTCACAATATGAGAGAATTTCTTAATAAATAATCTATAATATCCTACCAAACCCAAAAAAAATACACACCTCTACAATTTTTGTGCATATAGACCATTTTAAAATGTCCTAAATCTTGGATCGATCAAAAAAATTCCTTCTCATAAGAGGTTATTCCCAAGGTATAGACCTTAAACTGTATAAAAGCACACTTCTCCAAGTTGTCAAACAACTAGTTTTCTCTTAAAACCTATCATAATTTCCTCTAATGGTCCTCATTTTAATCTTCACTATGTTAATAGATCAGAATGTCATCAAGAAACACCAATAATAATCAAACCAAAAAGGAGAGAATCACTCTATTTAAAATACTCATATATAATTTTTGGTAATTTGTTAACCCAAATGATACAAATGCAAATTCATAACAACCACACCTTATTTGAAACATAATTTTATGAATATCAAGATTTTCAATACATAACTAATGGTATATAGATTTCAAATCAATCTTAGAGAACACCTTGGCTCCCTATGTTTGATAAAACAAGTCATCAATTCTAGGAAAGGGATAACTATTCATAATCATTACCTTATTCAATTGGCAATAATAAACTCATAGTCAAAAGGATCCATCCTTATTCACAAAGATTACCAATTATCACCATAGGAACACACTAGGATTAATTTGACTTTCTATAAGATTTTATCAAGATGTATCTTTAGCTCATTTAGTTATGATATGGTCATTTGATATGGTGCCTTTAAGGTGGGCTCAACCCATTGTACTAAATTAATCTAAAAATAAATCTCCCATAGAGGAGGCATATTATACAATACATTTGGAAACACATCATAAAATTCTAATAGTATAGGGTGCTCATCCATCGAAGCCTTCTCAAACTCATCTGACCTATCACTCACCATGATAGTAAATAATTGTCAACCCTTCCTTATACTCTTCTTGAGTTGCATTGTAGTGATCATGCGAAGGGTTATATGTATCTTGACCCCTAATATTACCATAGGAGTCCCAAGGTCATATTAACATTTGATAACCTTGTCATGACAATATAACTTAGATTTATAAGCTAAAAACCAATACATTCCCAAAACTACTCATGTGGTCTCAATGACCATAACTTGTTGATTAGTTTGGTGGTCATTCACTACTACATATATTTTATGTCCTCATCCCACATCATCTACTACCTAATTTAATGTTGGATCCTTCTATCTAATAGTTATAATAGGCATTCATGTGCATAATGATCAGGTGATCCACAAGTAAATCACACTCCCTTCCACTAGTCTCAGCCAAAGGTGGCTCCAACTAGTTTTGGTTATAAGGATGCCATTGACCCTAAAGGTCTTGATTGTTATAGTTTTTAAGTCCATGTAATTCTAATATATTAATTATTTTTAGGCCTATCCTCACTTCATTTTTGATGGTATTTTTCAAATGGGTTCTTATTTCAAATATAACCATAATGTTTAATCTCTTATTACTATTATAGGGGTTTTGATTTGGATTGAATTTATCTCCAACCTCTCCTAGGTGTAGGTTTTGCACCTTGAAATCTTGAGGCATTCTAAGATTGAAATTTGTTTCAAAAATTTCTCTTGGGCATCCAAAGTCTTTCCATGAGACTCTTAAACCAAATAGGCCTTTTTCAATTGATATAGTTGGGTTTGATGGAGATAAAATGTGCACTTCACTAACTAGCTCTAAATTTTTATCTCTAGTGAACATGTTCACTTAGATATATTTATCTATGTAACCCTACACATATCTAATCAAATAGAGAAAAGGGCACTCAAACTGAGCCACTATGGCATTCCCTTATCAAAGATCATGAAATTCATCCACTTTATTCTTCACATTTTGAGGGGATAATTAGCATGCTATAAAATTATCCTTAAAAATTCCTAAGTGAGGGAAGCTACTATCAAGTACATTATTCTACTCCTCTCCTTCTCAGCACATCTTAGCTATATCCCTGAGAAGATGTGTGCCCAAATGGGCATTCCCATTTGAGTCACAATCATATAAAGTGAAATATCCTCTCATGTTCTCGACCCATACTTATACTCTAAATCCTTCTTTACTACCATCAGACATAGGAGGATGAATTCTAATGAAGTCCTTTACTAAGTCTCCAAGTGAAAGCCTATGAAGGAAGTATAAGTCTCACCTCTCTTAATGTTCATCATGGTTATGCAATTCATCTCTATCACCTTTAGAATGGTGATGGGGAGGACTCCTAGACCTCTCTATTTTAACCAATATTTGATCCTCCTATAAATGTAGTGGAGTGTTCCTCTCCACCTCATGTATGATAGGGAATATCTTCTATAAAACATCCCTTATCTATTTTATGGATAAGATGATTTGGGGTCCAATTTCATTTATTCATGATTGATTGAGGGTATCATGATCACTAATGGAATTGTCACCCTGATATGCTCGATATCCTAATCTCATTATACATAATAGTAGGTAAGACATCATAACCAATGTGGAAAAAAATAAATATATGATTAGCTTAAAATCTTAGAGCTCTTAGTGTTGTAACCTGGGATCTAATACCAAAATGTCATGACCATTTTTATCTTAAAAACAATAGACACAACATAAACCTTAAATATACAAACCACCAAAAGACATGGTTAAAAACTTGAGTCCATTAAAATTACAAAACATATCAAGTTGAATCATACTAGTACCATAAGAATTTATTGATGCACATCATATTTAAAAATCCCATAATCCTAATTTATTTGGCCAATACTCAAAATTGTTTCATGAGATCATGACAAAAGGTGATTTCACTTATGATGTTTAGATGCTTGTAAAATTAATTTTTGTCTAATTTAATTTCATTAGGTTTCATGTGTCCATCTCAAGTGTACTCAATCCTAAGCTACCAAGGAAAGTGGATGTGTCGTGCTTCATAATTATGAGATCCTAGGTCCATCATTAATCACCCAAACCTTTAGGATCCCCCACTATAGATCACTACCACTTGGTATTTCCTTGTGTCTTCATGACCATTGAGGAATTGAAGAATTATATGCCCCAATGGTTTAGTCTTTCTAGTTTCCAACTTTTAGTGTTGATCTTTATGGGTTCATAAAAATATGGAGGTATTGGGGTATTAACCCCAATGGATCAATCCTTTCAATAATATATTCTCTTGGGAAATACCACTTCACAACTCCATATATCTTTGAATGTTCCATGAGACTCTATGGATTTATAGGATTGAGACTTATTGTCAACCCTCTATGTTGTTGACTTATTGCCATGTGGCATCATCTAGATAACTTTTAAAAATCTTAAATATTTAGATAAGATAAAAATCAAACCCAAAAAGATTATGGAAAAAATATTAAACAAAATTTTTAAAATAGAACCCAAGACACAATCCTTCCAAATTTTTTCCATGACTTTTATTTTGACAAAGTCACAACAAAAATTTCAAATACCTACAAATTTGATTTTTTTTTTCAAGTCTTCAAAACTTTTATATTTGAGCCTATGTAAAAAATTACAAACATCATTTATTTTGAAGACTCAATCCTTAGTATTTCAATAAAAAATATATTCATGAAATTTTTTTTGATGACTTCATAAGACACATGCCTTCAGAACTTTTGTTCACAACTTTTTTTTCTAAAAAAGCTATAAAATTTGTTGTGAAGACCTAAAATTTATGAAAATATTTTTTGAAGTCTTCAAATCTTTTGTATTTGATCCTTCACATAAATTTTTTGACATCATTTATTCTAAAGGACCAAGATTTATTCTTTTATGAAAATTTCTTTCATGATTTATATTTCAAAGACTACCAAAGACACATTCCTTTGGAGCTTTTGTTCATGAATTTTATTTTGACAAAAGTCACAATAATTTCTTCAAAGACCTAAAATTTAGAACAATATTTTTTGACATCTTTAATATTCTTATCTATTATCCTTCACATAAAATTTTTTATCACTCTTTTACCAAAAAACATGAAGGCCAACCTATTTTAAAATAATGCTAAGTTTCTTGCCTTTGAGTTATCCCATTTGTTTTATCAAACTTGTAAAAACATGAAGCTTCAATAAATTACATAGGATGAAAGTTACACCTTGAATCCACTAGGGTGTAAAATCATCAAACCAAACTAAGGTGAGAGTCTCAATAAAATTAATATATAATATCTAATCTTAATAAAACTTCATTTATTTTATTAAATCATCTAGTTATTGAGAAGGCATAAACATGCATTAATACTAAACTAAAAAGGTTAGGGGGATCATTTCATAAGACCTCCATCTAATACATAACAATATCAAAACATTCAATGAACTATTTATGTTTCTATTCCAATTAATAATCCATATCTTAATGATTGCATTCAACCTAATGGTGTAGAAGCTTGATTTAATAAATAAACCATATAGAGTTAAAATAGAGACATACACATAGAAAAAGCATTTAATCAAAACAACTCATTTTATTTTATTAGAAAATACATAAGGCCTAATATATTTATTTACATAAAGACTACTTCCTAAGGGTCTAATATGAAAATGTTTCAACATAAATACAACATTAGTATTTATCCATATTGGAATTATTCCAATACCTTTCTATTATTACAAGTAGAATAACTACTAAATAAATATAAAATATCAAAATTAATTAGTTTATTACATAAATGAGAGGTTCATCTCTTCATTTTATTAAGTAAATAAGGACCAAAAAATATTCAATCATGTTTCTCATCTACACCCATTCATCTGCTAGCCATAAAAAGGAAGGCTCACCACCTATCCTTTTGTCATCATTAAGTTGATAATGTAGACACCCCCGATCATGAGACTCTTACATCTAAGCATGTGTATATCACTTAGTAAAGGAATATATGGGTATCTAATCAAGGGTATATTATCAAAATTTAAATATAATGCACTACCTATAGTCCAAATTCCTAATTTTACCAAGAGATACTCCTAGTCCCAAATACAAGATAAACAAGCATTAAAATGATCAATCAAGTGAAGAAAATCATTCAAGAGTATCATACTAGCAAGAAAGTTCTTAAAAATAATAAGCCTTGCATTAATATTAGAGGATTAAGAGGATGTCTCAATCTTCTACTTCTTTCCAATGGTTATGGTATATTTGAACATCCTACTACCATGAAAAACATAATAGGACTTCAACTACTACCACTATGATGTCTAAGTAAGGTTAAAACAACCTTCCACCATGCCCATCATAAGAATAATTTGACACATTACTATTGAGACAATTAGGTAAGGGTAAAATAACCTTCCACCATGCTTAACATATGAGGAATTTGACACATTAGCATCAGGGAATTCATGGGAGTATCAAACAATCTATCATCTTACCTATCACAAGATAATTTTGATATACTATCATCATGAAGATGTTGTTCACAAACCACCATCAATTAGTGTCATAATAGAATTTAAAATTATGCACAAAAAAATAGAATAACTTCATTCAAATAAGGATGAATAACCTCTCTAACATCCTTAGAGGAGAAGCACAACATGGTGGGTAATGCTCAACCATGTATAAGTCAATAAAATAGGTAGAGTAAACCAAGTGGTTTTATTTTGTTGAAAGAAAAAAGGAGTCAAGAAAAATAGATAATCATTTCATTCCAATAAAATAAATTGAAAACATAAGTCAATAGATAACCCACATATAAACTCAAATACCACCTAATCACTATCCTCTAGATGTGTAGGCTCAGCTTTCCTAACCTACTCTTTTTCCTAATTCTTAAATCTTTTATCTACTTTATTAACTTGTTTTCTACTAATTTTTTTGTTAAAATTCCTAAACTTAGGAAGTTTGACTACTAAAAATAAACATTAAAGAATTAGATAACCACCATCTAATTTTTATTAAGAGACATT